>MU667761.1:0-35480 GCA_026770625.1 Nicotiana glauca
AATTGCAAACAAAAGTTGTTTTATTTTGATTTTGGAATTCTTTTACTTAGGGTAAAAATCACGTGCTCACAGTCATGTGCATCTTTAAATAATTTTGGCCAATAGAAACCTGATTGTAGAACTTTCTGGGCGGTCCTATCACCACCGTGATGACCTCCATAAGGTGAGGCATGACAGTCATGAAGTATGGAACTCATCTCCTCCTCAGGAACACATCTCCGCACCAACTGATCTGCACAGAGCCTGTATAAGAATGCCTCATCCCACATGTAGAGCCTCACATCATGGAAGAACCTTCTTCTATTATTGGGTGTCAATTTTGGTGGTGTCACCCCACTTGCAATAAAATACACATAATCTGCATACCAAGGGGATGTGCTTGCAGCAATCGCCAATAACTGCTCATCATGGAATGTTTCTTTGATTACACCCCCTTCAGCTACATGATTCCAATTTTCTAATCTAGACAAGTGATCAGCCACTTGATTCTCTGTTCCTTTGCGATCTCAGATCTCTAAGTCAAGCTCTTGCAAGAGGAGGACCCACCAAATCAGTCTCGACTTGGAGTCTTTCTTCTTAAATAGGTATCTGATAGCTGAATGATCTGTGTAGACGATGACTTTGGTCCACACTCGATATGACCTGAACTTGTAAAACGCCCACACCACTGCAAACAACTCTTTTTCAGTGACTGTGTATTTCATCTGAGCTGTATTTAGAGTTTTGCTCGCATAGTAGATGGATTGGAAGATTTTATTTCTCCTTTTCCCTAGCACAGCTCCAATAGCTATGTCACTCGCATCACACATCAACTCAAAGGGTTGCTCCCAATCTGGGGCAATGATAATTGGTGCAGTCACTAGCTTTCCTTCAGCTCCTCAAATGATTTCAGACAGGCATCATCGAACTTGAAGGAGACATCTTTCTCGAGCAACCTGCACAAGGGAGAGGAAATTTTCGAAAAATCTTTAATGAAACAATGATAAAAACCTGTATGGCCCAAGAAACTGCGAATGCCTTTGACGGATATTGGTGAAGGCAATTTTTCAATTGCTTCCACCTTTGCCTTGTCCACCTACAAACCATTTTTAGATACCTTGTGCCCCAAAACTATACCTTCACGTACCATTAATGGCACTTTTCCCGGTTTAGTACTAAGTTAGTTTCTTCACACCTAGCAAGCACTTTATCAAGATTCATAAAGCAATTATCAAAAGAACGTCCAAACAAAGAAAAATCATCCATGAAAACTTCCACAAACGTCTCAACCACGTCAGCAAAAATGGCCATCATACTCCTTTGAAAAGTTGCAGGTGCATTACAAAGACCAAATAGCATTCTCTTGAACGCATACGTGCCATAGGGGCATGTAAATGTGGTCTTCTCTTGGTCCTCTAGGCTATAGAAATCTTATTATACCCCGAATAACCATCTAAGAAGCAGTAGTACTCCTGACCAGCTAATCTATCAAGCATTTGGTCAATAAAGGGGAGGGGGAAGTGGTCCTTTCGGGTGGTATTGTTCAATTTTCTATAATCGATGCAAATCCTCTACCCAGTGACAGTTCTTGTGGGGATCAGATCATTATTTTCATTAACTACTACATTCATCCCCCCTTTCTAGGGTACACATTGAACGGGGCTTACCCATTTGTTGTTTGAGATAGGAAATACAATACCTGCATCAAGCCACTTAATCAATTCCTTTCTTACCACCTCTTTCATGATTGGATTTAGTCGGCGTTATTGCTCTAACTGGGCTTGTGTCCATCCTCCATGAGGATTTTGTCATGCAAAAGTCTGAACTAATGCCCTTTATGTCAGATATTATCCACCCAAGTGCTCGCTTGTGCTCTCATAGCACTCTCAACAACTTCTCTTTCTGCAATTTAGACCCGTCAGAAGAAACAATAACAGGTAAAGTGTCAGAGTCACCCAAAAAAGCATATTGAAGGTGAGGTGGTAAAGGTTTAAGCTCCAGTTTTGGGGCTTCCTTAATGGACGGCTTTGGAGGGGTTCCTTCTGGCCTATTCAAAGGCTCAAAGGGATGTATCCCTTGCATGTACGCAGAAGAAGTACCTAAGACGTGCATCATCTCCTTAACCTCATCATCACTCCCCAGGCTATCAAACAACATAAGTGCTTTCTCTAGAGAATCGTCTAGATATACACTTGGGTCATGAATTTGCTCATCAGCCTCAACAACAGACATCATTGAGAGCTCCTCATAGTGGCGGGGAAGTTGGATTGCATTGTAAACATTAAAAACTGCTTCCTCGTCGTCTACCCTCAAGATCATTTTTCCCTCTCTCACTTTGATAATTGCATCACCAGTAGCGAAGAGAGTTCACCCCAATATTATTGGAACTAGTTCATCAGCCTCATAATCGAGGATAATGAAATCAACAGGGAAGATAAACTTTCCAATTTGCAGCAACACATCTTCAATCACCTCCTCAGGGTGTGCTATCGACATATCAGCCAGTTGCAACATTACAGTAGTTGGCCTTGGAGATCCCAGGCCCAATTGCTTGAACAAAGATAAGAGCATCTGATTTATGCTCGCCCTCAAATCGCAAAGAGAACGACCCACATCAATATTACCAATTCATACAGGGATGGTAAAGCTGCCAAGATCCTTAAGCTTTTGAGGGAGCTTATTTTAGACCCTTGAAGTGCACTCCTCAATAAGTGCAACTGTCTCAAATTCAGTCAAGCTTCTCTTATGAGCCACTATATCTTTTATGTACTTAGCATACTTTGGAATTTCACGAAGCACATCAACAAGTGGGATATTCAATTGAACCGGGCTCAACATAGAGAGAAATTTGCTGAACATGAGATCATCATTCTTTTTCTGTAATCTCTGGGGGAAAGGTGATGGTGGCCTTGGGGCCTCCACTGGCTCTGGAATTTAAGCAGCATTCTTTGGCTCTAATGTTACTTTAGGGATCAACTCCCCCTCAAGTGTGGGCTTGTCTTTTCTCTTCTTTGGCACTTCCTCTAGCTCCCTCCCGTTTCTAAGTGTAACTGCATTCACTTGAGGGTTCTTCTCTGTATCACTTGGGAGAGCACCTGTAGGTCTAGTGTTTTGATTTGTTGCTAACTACCCCATCTGCCTCTCAAGATTTCTGAAATCGGTCCTAATCTGCTGATTGTCAATCAACAACTTCTTTAGAAAATCATTGGTACTTTCTTCCATTTGTTGGGGTGGCCTTTGAGACTGATTGAAACCCTCTTGGGGTCTATGCTGATTCTGATTCTGCTGGTTTCTACCCCATGAGAAGTTGGGATGATTCCTCCAGTTTGGATTGTAAGAATTTTCGTATTATTTATACTGATTCGGTGGACCTCTGTTCTGTTGCCCCATATAATAGATGGATTCTAGATTTGTGGGGCACATGTCACTCATTTGATTGTCACCACATAATTCGCAACAAATAACCATTTGGTGCACAGGTTGCATTGTTTATGGTTACTACATTGTCATCATATTCATCTGATTGGCCAGTTTTGCAATTTCGGCTCTCATGGCTGACAAGTCGTCGAGCTCAAGTAATCCAATTGCTTTTTTCTTAATTGCCTTTTGTGAATCACTCTTATCTTGCCAATTATTGTCATTAGCCGTAAAGTTATTCAGTAAGAGCTAAATTTCACTATACGGTTTGTCCATGCAACTACCCCCACAAGCTGAATCAAGATTCATCTTTGATGCATCATCTAACCCATATACAAAAGTATGACCCAATACCTCGTCCGTCTAACTATGATGTGGACAGTCTCTGAGCATCTTCTTGTACATTTCCCATGCTTGGCAAAGTGTCTCGCCAGCTCGTTATTCGAACCCAAGAATTTGACCCCTCAATATCTTTATTTTCTTAGTGGGGAAAAACTTGATTAAGAATTTCTGTGCCAGATCGTCCCAAGTGCGGATTGAACTCGTTGGCTCCTTATTCAACCACTCCTTAGCTTCCCCGATCAGTTAAAAGGGGAAAAGTGTCAGCGTGACATAGTCCTTGGAAACGTTCGGATAATTATAAGTATCCATAATTTCCGGGAAATTCTTAATGTGCCTCTGCGGGTCTTCATGAGCTAAACCCACAAATAACCCTGTGGACTGGATCACCTATACCATGTATTGCTTGACTTCAAAGTGCCCTGTGATATCAGGCTTTACAGTAGCCTGAGTCCTATTATCCAGATTGGGCCTTGCGGCTTCAATCACCGCGCGTTCCTCATTACCTTCCATCTCAATTGGTTGTGGTTGAACTACGATGTCCAACTCTATTTCAATTCTGGTTTGAGCATCCACCTCCCTCCTCAATCTATGAAGTGTTCATTCAATTTCGGTATCAAGAGGAAGGAGATTGTTTGCGCTTCTACTTCTTCGCATTCAAGAAAAGATCTTGTATTATCAACAAAGTGAACTGAAAATTAAAACTTGAATAAATAAATAATAAAATCTCACCCAGTCAAGTAGCTAATTTCTAAGTCCTCGACAACGGCGCCAAAAACTTGTTGCGATCAAAAACACTCACGCAAGTGCACGTGATCGTCAAGTAATAAAGTGGTGAGTAGAGTATCGTTCCCACGATGACTTGTAATTAATTGTTGACTGATTTAAACTCAATTAACTTATCTATCCCAGAAGTGTTTCACAAAATAGAGATGTAACTGATTTACTTCCTAAACTATCAAGAAATAATTTAGCTAGAACAACTAACCAAACACTAGCAATTTCGAGTAACAAACAGTAGGAAAGGATATTCCAGGGTCACGGGCTAGCTAACAATCGTGTTGCGTTCTTGGCTTAAAACGAATAATTAATTTATCTGGATTGTTGATTGACAGGGTTGATATTACTCATAAGAATCTGTCGAGTTCTTACTCGCCTATTCAAGTTAACTCAATGCCTATATGTCTATAGAATTGAGATTAACAAGAATGCATTTACAATTCATGTATTTCAACCAAGCAAGGCAATTGGGTATATGTCTATCCCAATTGCTAATCCGTTCCCCGAGGACCAGGTTCAAGAACTTGCTCTATTTAATTCTATATGCAATCTAAAGTTCCCACTTTCGAGTTCAACTAAAGATTCGTAGATAGTATTTTTTTTTTGGGGTAATTAAGAAATTTTATTACCAACTGCAAATATTTACATGTATAATCAAAAACCAATGCTAAGTTTGGACATATTGCCCCAAACTTTGCACATCATTTCTAACCATCTATCTTCAACTAAGCTGTGGGTAAAAATTTCTATGTTGTAGCTCTTTCTTCAGACTACTCTGTATACTACCTCGACAATGTACTTCACGTATAATCTGCCTTGTAACATCCCCGCTTCCTCTCTTTTCTTGTTGAAAAATTCTGCAATTCTCTTCAGTCCAAACACTGTATACTACACCTGCCATGCTTAATCTATACAAATCTGCTTTAGCATTCTTTCCAGTTACATTTCTTGTGGCCCATTCAACTTCATCATCCCAGCTATATACTTGTCTTGTAATTCCCAGCCACGTTAGCACCTTACTCCATATCTCTGTCGAGTATTTGCAGGAGAAGAAGAGATGTCGATGGCTTTCCAACTCTTGCTCACACAGTGGACATGTTTGATCTACTTTTATCCCCCATTTGCTCATTCTATCCTTGGTAGCTAGACTCCCCTATATTGCTAGATACGGAATGAAGATCCATTTTGGGCACCCTTTGTTGTTACAAACCAATCTTTTCCAGCTGAGACTCTCATTTGCAAAGTCTCCACGCAGTTGGTTATACCGTTGTTGATAGAGTATGTTTCTGCCTTCAGAATATTTCTATCTCTAGTCCTGCTTCAATGATATACTTTGTTGCATGTAAAATCTTCTTCGTTAACCATGATGCTTGTTTTTCTTCCACTGTCCATGGCTCTCTCCCTTTAGTATAATACACATGCACCCATTTGACCCATTGTTTATCCTTCTTCTTGCATATATTCCATAACTGCTTCAGCATAGCAGCCTTGTTCCATGTAGCCATGTCAAGTATATTTAGGCCCCCTTTTGATTTTGGTTTGCATAGCTTGTCCCATGCCACTAAAGCTTTTTTACTTGCATTTGCCTCACCTGTCCACAAGAACTTTCTGCATATGGCCTCTATTTCTCGAATGATCTTCTTTGGCAAAGGAAAGATTTGAGACCAAAAGGATTGTATGGCAATCAGCACACTTCTTACCAATTGTAATCTTCCTGCATGGCTTAGGAATTTCACAGTCCATTGCTTAATTCTTGCCAACATTTTGTCCAAGAGGGGTTGACACTGGTTTATTGATAGTCTCTTAGAACTCAATGGCACTCCCAGGTATTTAAAAGGAAGTTCTCCTGCTGTAAAACCAATCTTCTGTAGTATCTCCTATTTCCCAGCTTCTGATACTCCCCCAAAATATACACAGCTTTTATTTTAATTTGCAATCAGCCCGATGCTTTGGAGAAACATTGAAAGCACCACTAGCATCTGCACAGAGACCACATCTCCTCTGTAAAACAACAGCAAATCATATGCAAAACTGAGCTGGATAATCTGCAGCTTTTCACATCTAGGATAAAAGTTAAAATTCGGCTGTTCTCTCAAATTCCTCAGTATCCTTGTCAGATACTCCATTGCTAACACAAAAAGCAATGGAGACATTGGATCTCCTTGTCTCACTCCTCTTTTAGCTGCAAATGGAGCAGATAGACAACCATTAATGGTTATTGAATATGATACTGTTTTTATGCATTCCATGATCCACTCCACAAATTTCCTGGGAAAACATAGTCATGTGAGAACTTGTTCCAGAAATCTCCACTCCAGAGAGTCATATGCTTTTTGCATATCTATCTTTAACATGCATCTTGGAGAAGTTACTTTCTTTCCATATCCCTTGACTAGATCATGACTAAGTAGAACATTGTCAGTTAGCACTCTTCCAGTTATAAAAGCTGCTTGGCTCTCATCCACCAAGGTGTTCATCACTTGTGCCAGCCTACATGTTATCATCTTGGATATAATCTTGTATAGAGTGGTGCAGCATGATATTGGTCTATATTCTCTAATAGAAGCAGGATTCTTCACCTTAGGAATTAGAGTGACTGCTGTAATGTTAATTGCCTTGTGCATCTTCCCTGTGTTGAAGAAATCCAACACAGCTTCAGTTATTTCATCACCAGTAATATGCCATACTTTTTTGAAAAAATATGAGTTGAAACCATCTCCTCCTGGTGCTTTCATATCATCAATCCCCTTTAATGCTTGTAAAACCTTCTCTTTAGTGAAAGGTCTTACCAATTTCATCTGTTGCTCTCTTAACAGTACTGGTCCATTCTTTATCCATCCAGGATGAATTGCAGGAATACTCTGGGCAGCAGTTCCCAGAAGTTGCTAATAGAAACCAGTTATTTCCTCTTCAATACATTTAGGCTTTGTTAGAACATTTCCTTTGTTGTCCATTAGCTTGTTTATCTGATTTTGCATCTTCCTACCCTTCATAGTAGCAAAGAAATATGCACTATTAGTGTCCCCCTCCTTCAGCCATTGCACTCGAGATTTCTGTTTGTAAATTGACTCTTCTATCATACTACATTTTTCCAGTTGAGTTAGCAATTTCCTTTCTTCTTCAAATAGACTCGCTGGTATGTCTGCATGGTTCATTTGCTTTTGTATATCTTTCAACTATTCTCTGCTAGCTTTTATGTTCCCTGTGATATTCATGTATTCTGCTCTATTCAACCTCTTCAAAGCTTCTTTAACATTTTTCAAATTCTGCCATACTGCTGTCATTTTCCTTCCTTGTGAGCACCAATTTTCTTTTATTATCCTTTCAAACTCAGGATGATCCACCATGCAGTTATAGAACTTGAAAGGCCTTTTTTTGTTATCACAATAATCTTCAACTTCTATGCTTATTGGAGAGTGATCAGAGAATAGGGACTTCATTACATGTGCTTGTACTGGGGGCATGCTAGTTATCCATTGGTCATTCACAATTTCCCTATCTATTCTGCTAAAGACATGGCTATTTGTCCATGTATATGACTTACCAATAGTTGGTAGTTCAGTTAGGTTACAATCATCCAATAGCTCCCTAAAATCTTTTGTTTCATGATCTTGCACTTCTCTGCCATTCATTCTATCATCCACCCCTAATATTGCATTGAAATCCCCCATCATCAACCATGCTCCTCTAATTTGCTTCTCTATGTTCCTGAGTGAATTCCACATTTCTTTCCTATCTTGCACTATATGAAGACCATACACTGCAGTGAATTGGAATTCTTTATTACTGTGCCCCATTTGAACTTATCCATGAATAGTTTGAGCAGTACTTTCTATGACTGTGAAACTAATAAAATTTGGATTCCATATTACCCATAATCTACCTTTACAAGAATTTGTAACATTGTGGCACCAACTCCACCCTGGCATTATTTTCTTTATGATTTTATTAGCTTTTGTTTCATGAACTCTATGTTCACTTATTGTTATCATCTTCACCTTATTCTACTTCAAAAACTCTTTTAACTCTTTATGCTTAAACACCTTGTTCAGTCCCCTCACATATTTCACTATTAGCTACTCAACAAAATAATTAAAATCAGAATTTAATAAACAACACAATATGATAAACCAACTTTGTCAAATTAAACTTCAAACAACAACATTCATGTTTCACCCATGACCCTAGAACAATGCGTTTCAGCCACTCATACTAGTGTTCATCACAATAGGGTTCAATTTTATCACAACTAGCAAAAACAAAGGGAAGAAGAGAAGAACTTGATGGTCAAATATCCTCCTTGCCTCTTGCCTCTCTCTTTTTTTTTTCTAGACTATGAAAACCTTGATAAATAATCCTTGGGAGAGCTTCACTTTATATAGTTTAAGTGGGGTTGCCTCCAGATTTACAATTATACCCCTGAACAAAGCTTTCCAAAATTTGGACTAGCGCGGTCGCGCACCTGGGCGCACATCTGACCGCGCTAGTTGGCCAACGTTATGTATTGGGCATGCTAAAAGTAGCGCGGGCACGCATGTGGGCGCGCTAGCCCAGGTCCTTAATTCCTTGAATCTTTTCCTCGTCTTCGTGCGTACTCAGCTTCGAGGGGTAGTTCTTGCTCTAAAATAATTCCAATCACCTCCTTAAGGCATCACATAGGCTCCTCATCCTCCAATATGTACAAATCACAATTAGAGACCATTTTTAATCAATTAACCACATTATGACATTGGAACATAATCAAGCGGGAGCATAAATAGTAGGTAAATTACCTAGACTCAGCCTATTATCAACCAAAAACTTGTTGCGACCAAAAACACTCGCGCAAGTGCACGTGATCGTCAAGTAATAAAGTAGTGGGTAGAGTATCGTTCCCACGGAGAATTGTGATTAATTGTTGACTGATTTAAACTCAATTAACTTATCTATCCCAGAATTGTGTCACGAAATAGAGATGTAACTTATTTACTACCTAAACTGTCAAGCAATAATTTTACTAGAACAATTAACCAAACACTAGCAATTTCGAGTAACAAACAGTAGGAGAGGATATTCCATGGGCTAGCTAACAATCGTATTGTGTTCTTGGCTTAAAACGACTAATTAATTTATCTGGATTGTTGATTGACAGGGTTGATATTACTCATAAGAATCTGTCGAGTTCTTACTCGCCTATTCAAGTTAACTCAATTCCCAGAAGTCTATGGAATTGAGATTAACAACAATGCATTTGCAATTCTTGTATTTCAGCCAAGCAAGGCAATTGGGTATATGTTTATCACAATTGCTAATCTGTTCCCCGAGGCCCAGGTTCAAGAACTTGCTGTATTTAATTCTATATGCAATCTAAAGTTCCCACTTTCGAGTTCAACTAATGATTCGTAGATAGTATTTCACTGTTAGCTACTCAGCTAAATAATTAAAATCAGAATTAAATAAACAACCCAATATGATAAACCAACTTTGTCAAATTAAACTTCAAACAAGAACATTCATGTTTCACCCATGACACTAGAACAATGGGTTTTAGCCACTCATACTAGTGTTTATCATAATAGGGTTCAATTTCATCACAATTAGCAAAAACAAAGGGAAGAAAAGAAGAACTTGATGGTCAATTATCCTCCTTGCCTCTTGCCTCTCTCTTTTGTTGTTCTAGACTATGAAAACCTTTATAAATAATCCTTGGGCGAGCTTGACTTTATATAGGTTAAGTGTATTTTCCTCGAGATTTCCAATTATACTACTAAACAAAGCTTTCCAAAATTTGGACTAGCTCGGCCGCGCATCTGACCATGCTAGTTGGCCAACATTCTGTGGCGGGCGCGCTAGCCCAGGTCCTATTTACTTGATTCTTTTCCTCGTCTTCGTGCGTACTCAGATCCAAGGGGTCGTTATTGCTCTATAATAGTTCCAATCACCTCCTTAAGGCATCACATAGGCTCCTCATCCTGCAATATGTACAAATCACAATTAGATCCCATTTTTAATCAATTAACCACATTATGACATTGGAACATAATCAAGCGGAAGCATAAACAATCACTAAATTACCTAGATTTAGCCTATTATCAACACCCCACACTTAATTCATTATTAGTCCTCGAGTAATCACACTATAATTTCTTGAGGTTCCTTCACTCAACGATTTCCCCTAATGCATTACACCTACAACAATTTACATCCATTACGCCTAGCAGTGAAAAATCGTGGCCTCACAAGTCGACTCTCAAGTTCCATGCAATATTCATACTTTCTCAAGGTACTCTACACAAAAGCCAAGACTTGCCTTTCCTTCACAAATCACATGCCCTCATAATCACAGCAAAGAAAATAAATTCAATCCATATATTTTGAATCTCATGCTCACATATATCAAGAGAAATCGCTCACCCTCACAAAAGAAGTCACATGCATGCAATTGGTACCATAGGCTTGCCCATAATGTAAATCTCTACTAATGTAGGCTCGCTCGATCTAAAATCAATTAGGACTTTTTCATGGTTGTAATGTGGGCTAAAGGATGGGTAGGATATATTTAGGAATAGTGACTAACCTTCCTAAGCACTTTAACACATCACGTTATCAACTTTAAGCACAATTTCTTCAATCTACGTCATTTTCACAAACAAATCACCCCAAAAATTGCTCCCTTCTTCTTTAAGCACTATATTAATTCATACCCACTACCTGGAACTAGACAACAATTTTTCATCTCTTGCTTCTCTTTCTCTCTCTCTCTCTCTCTCTCTCTCTCTCTCTCTCTCTCTCTCTCTCTCTCTCTCTCTCTTTCTCTCTGTATGTATATGTATATGTATATGTATATGTATATATATAAAATTTCCACTAGTGGTGTATTAGTTTACAAAACAAGTGCATCTTTATTCTTTTCATTGGTTCCACTCAAAAGCCACTCCACATTTAGTTTCTTCTTACTTCTTTTAGCGCTCATCTCACAATTGAAGTGCTTTTAGAGGTAAAAGGATCAAAAATATCAATTAAGAACAAAAAGGATATAGGCTTGTAATATGGGTGCCAACCAAAAGTCTATAGGTTCAAAAGGGTTGGCTAACGATAAATTTTATTTGTGGTAAGAAATTCAGCTCAAAAAGATCAAAAAAAGCCTAAAATCATTTTTTAAATCACCTTAAATGTCGCTTCAACTCACATACCGGGAAAGTTCTAGACACAAGTACAAAACATGGACTACACAAAAACCTCACCCCTCATGGCACATGACTCATTTCATATCATCTCATCAAGACGCTCCATTACGAGCATTCAATTCAGTAGCAAACATACAGATTAAGGCACTTTAGTGAGATTTAACAAATAAGACTCAGCGTTACACGCTAGGGTCTATTGTGTTCAGGCGTGTCAACGCTATGGGTTCTCTTTTGATTTTCTAGCTCGTAGCCCATTAACCTAATCTACAAATCAAAAAGAAAACAAAAGAAAAAATAAAGGACTACCTGCACCCGGTTCAAGTTAAACCCTTGGAAAAGAACCGTGGCCTAAAGAAAAAGCAAGGGGGAGTTGCTACACTACCTAAGAAAAAAATAAAAAAACTTTTTTTGTGTTTTTTTCTAGGCTAACTTCCCTCAAGAAAATTGTTTAAAGAATCCGTCATCTGGAAGAGTCTACATAGTTTTCATTTTTTTTCTTGACTTAATCCCTCAAGAACCCCGCCGAAAGGGATCCGCCGTCGTGCCTAGCGATTTATCTACATTAAACAAATGATTCCTACATAATACCAAAACTATCAAAGTTAAATAAAACAAAACAAAAACAACATACAATGAAGTACCCCCACCCCACACTTAAAAATAAAGACATGTCCCCCTGGCTTAAAATTTTGAAAGAGCAGTGAGGTAAAGGAACTTCCCTGTGGTGCGGCTTACACATTCTCCTCAACGTCCTCCTCGTCATCAGAATCATCAGAGCCCCTCCTTGCTGCCACATCTACTACTTCAGGCTCCTTACCCGTTGTCACCCTATCAGCACGGAACTTGCCCTCCTTTATTACCAACCCATCCGCAGCTAGATTTTCGGGCACCTGAGCATCCCTGCATAGTTGAGTCACTAAAGAAGGGAATAAAAACCCATACCTTTTGATTGGGTACGGACGAACATCTTATCATGCATCACTTTGGCCATATCAAAGCCGTGACCATTTACAAAGCACCAAATCAGAGCAGCTCTGGGTCCATTGACCTCTGTAGTATTGTGAGACAGAATCAAGCGGTTGTTTATGAGGTGCAGCCAGCACTTTCCCTCAAAGTTGAGTGCTGAGGAGTGAAATTTTTTCCCCATAGTCCTCCAGACCACTTCTTTTCCAGGCACACAAATTGTCTCAAAGAATCGTGCCCATATTTCATTGTTGGGGTTGCGGTCGTACTCATAGAAGTCATCATGAGCAGCTGGAGGCGGAGGTAGTTGGTAGGCCGTCTGTATTGCCTCAACAGAAGCATTCACCACCCTTCGGCGCACCGTGACTACTCCATTAAAATGCTCTGGCACATTTTTATAGAACCCCCGCACAACCATTGCATTGCCCTCACCGGGCTCATTAATGAAGGTTTGCAACCCTCGCCTCACTAACTCATTGTACATGTGAGGGCAGTGGTGCTGGAGCTGTCCGATGTGAATACCCCTATCCGAAATTTGCTTTTTACGAGCCTTTTCTGCAAAGCGGTCTTGTGCCTTAGCCGAAACAAATTTTGTAGCATCAAAGAGACGTGCATGTGAAGCCCCTCTTTACCTAGCCGAACCAGCCTGGCTGCTCGATGAGGCCCCTGTGGCTTGTTGTTTCCCAGGTGGAGCCATAATACCTGCAAAACGGGAACACATTAGCACAGCCCAACTAAAATTTATGATGCAATGCGGTTACTCAGACTTCACATACATAAGTGGTCACAAACTACATAATCACGTTCATTGGGGCTTTCCACAAACACCTCGTGAGCATTAGACTTTCACAACCCCTTTGAAGCTTTTTAGAACAATAATCAACCACCTACACTCACCAATATCACACATCAAGTGGAGTTTCACCCCATACTTCTCACTCACCAACACCACAACATATTACACTAATTTCTCTACACATTATCTAAGAGCAACTACTACAAAAAAGGTATTTGAATACACAAAAATCTAAAAAATAAAAAGAGAAAAAAAGAAGAAAAAGAACCTAAGGTTCATACCTATAGTGGGAGATGGTGGAGAGTAAAGAATGAGAATGGGGAAGCAGATAGGTGAGCTTGGGGGGGAGGGGAAAGATCGTGAGATGGGGGAGGGGATTTTAGGAGTAATTTAGAAGAAGGGTTTTAGTTTTGTGTGAATGGGTGGAATGAGATGAAGGAACTGGGGTTTAGAGAAGAGAGGGGGAAGATGGGTAATTTAGAATAAAAACCAAAACAAAATAAAAATAAAAAACTACAAAAACTGGCGACTTTTTGACGGAACTAGCACGGCCAGATGCACGGTCACGCTAGTTTTAGCATGGCCAAGTGGGAACATGGAGAAATTAGCGCACCCAAATGCGCGCTCACATGCACGACCGCGCTAGTAGCGCGTTCAGAAGCGCGCCCAGGTGTGCAGCCCAGGAAAAAGTTGTGCAAATTAGCACGACCAGATGCGCGTCCAGCAGCGTGGGCGTGTACCTGGGCAAATTTTTTCTTCTACAACTTTCCACCTGTTCGATGGCCTTAGCACTTGCCCATTGTCACCTGCATTGGTTAGCACATCCTAAAGCACAAAATCAACAACTACTACTATCGTTGGGTTTCCTCCCAACTAGCACCTTATTTAACATCGTGGCACGACGGTTACAACAATTCAATGGTTTGCCTCCCATCCAATGCCTGATTTAATGTCGCGGCACGACTCAACACGTTCTCAAGCATCCGTCAATTCCACCGAGGTCTTGTGACGTACAAAGTCACCACCCCAATAATGTTTTATCCTCTGACCATTTACCAAGAAAGTACCCGTTGAACTCATATCCCGTAACTCCACAGCTCCATGAGGCTTCGCACTTACCACAACAAAAGGGTTTGACCAACGAGAATTAAACTTTCCAGGAAAAAGCTTCAACCTGGAATTGAACAAAATAACTTCTTGCCCGGGCTCAAACTCTCGATGTTGGATGTGCTTGCCATGCCATCTCTTAGTCTTCTGTTTATAAAATTTGGCATTTTCATATGCGTGCAACCGAAATTTATCAAGCTCGTTGAGTTGCAGCAACCTCTTCTCACCAGCTAAGTCCCCATCCATATTTAGTTTTTTAATTGCCCAATAGGCCTTGTGTTCAAGCTCGATGGGCAAGTGACATGCCTTCCCATAAAATAATTTATACAAAGAAGCACCTATGGGAGTTTTGTATGCAGTTCGATATGCCCACAATGCATCGTCTAGCTTCCCGGCCCAATCCTTTCTATTTCCACTCACTATTTTTTCAAGAATCTGCTTCACCTCTTTGTTTGACATTTCCACTTGACCACTCGTCTGGGGGTGATAGGCAGTGGAAACCTTGTTCTTGACTCCGTATTTTGCAAGAACATTATTCAGCAATTTGTTGTAGAAGTGTGTTCCTCCATCAGTGATCAACACTCTTGGAGTTCCAAAGTGTGTAAAGATGTGCTTCTAGACAAAGCTTACCACAACTTTTGCATCATTATTGGGGAAAGCAATGGCCTCCACCCACTTGGAAACTTATTCAACCGCCACCAAGATGTACATATGACCATTAGAATGCGAAAATGGTCCCAAAGAAATTAATCCCCCACATATCAAAAAGCTCCACGACCAGAATGTTTTGCAGCGACATCTCGTGCTTCTTTGTGATTGTTCCGGTTCTTTGGCACCTGTCACATATTTTAACAAAGGCATGTGCATCCTTAAAAAAATTTGGCCAATAGAAACCTGATTGTAGAACTTTCTGTGCGGTCATATCACCACCGTGATGACCTCCGTATGGTAAGGCGTGACAGTCATAAAGTATGGCATTCATCTCCTCCTCAGGAACATATCTCCGCACCAACTGATTTTCGCAGAGCTTGTATAAGAATGGCTCATCCCACATGTAGAGCCTCACATCATGAAGAATCTTCTTCTTTATCAGGTGTCAATTCTTGTGGTATCACCCCACTTGCAAAAAAATTCACATAATCTGCATACCAAGGGGCTGTGCTTGCGGCAATCGCTAATAACTGCCCGTCAGGGAATGTTACTTTGATTACACCCTTTCAGCTACATGATTCTGATTTTCTAATCTAGACAAGTGATCAGCCACTTGATTCTCTGTTCATTTGCGATCTCGGATATCTAAGTCAAACTCTTGCAAGAGGAGGACCCACCGAATCAGTCTCGGCTTGGCGTCTTTCTTCTCAAACAGGTATCTAATAGCTAAATGATTTGTGTAGACGATGACTTTGGTCCGCACTAGATATGACCTGAACTTGTCAAATGCCCACACCACTGCAAGCAACTATTTTTTCATGACTGTGTAGTTTGTCTGAGCTAGATTCAGAGTTTTGCTCGCATTGTAGATGGAGTGGAAGATTTTATTTCTCCTTTGCCCTAACACAGCTCCAATAGCTATGTCACTCGCATCACACATCAACTTAAAGGGTTGCTCCCAATCTGGGACAATGATAATTGGTACAGTCAGTAGCTTTCCCTTCAGCTCCTCAAATGTTTTCAAACAGGCATCATCAAACTTGAAGGAGACATCTTTCTCGAGCAACCTGCATAAGGGAGAGGAAATTTTCGAAAAATCTTTAATGAAATGCTGATAAAAACCTGCATGGCCCAAGAAACTGCGAATGCCTTTGACGGATGTTGGTGGAGGCAATTTTTCAATCATTTCCACCTTTGCCTTGTCCACCTGCAAACCATTTTTAGACACCTTGTGCCCCAAAATTATACCTTCACGTACAATGAAATGGCACTTTTCCCAGTTTAGTACTAAGTTAGTTTCTTCATACCTAGCAATCACTTTATCAAGATTCATCAAGCACTTATCAAAAGAACGTCCAAACACACAAAAATCATCCATGAACACTTCCACAAACCTCTCAACCATGTCAGTAAAAATGGCCATCATATACCTTTGAAAAGTCGTAAGTGCATTACAAAGACCAAAGGGCATTCTCTTGAACGCATACGTGCCATAGGGGCACGTAAATGTGGTCTTCTCTTGGTCCTCTAGGGCTATAGAAATTTGATTATACCCCAAGTAACCATCTAAGAAGCAGTAGTACTCCTGGCCAGCTAATCTATCAAGCATTTGGTCAATAAAGGGGAGGGGAAGTGATCCTTCCTGGTGGCATTGTTCTATTTTCTATAATCGATGCAAATCCTCCACCCAGTGATAGTTTTTGTGGGTATCAGATCATTATTTTCATTAACTACTACAGTCATCCCCCCTTTCTTGGGTACACATTGAACGAGGCTTACCCATTTGCTGTCTGAGATAGGAAATACAATACCTGCATCAAGCCACTTAATCACTTCTTTTCTTAACACCTCTTTCATGATTGATTTAGTCGGCGTTGTTGCTCTACACTGGTCTTTTTTCCATCCTCCGTGAGGATTTTATGCATGCAAAAGGCTGGTCTAATGCCCTTTATGTCATACATCGTCCACCCAAGTGCTCGCTTGTGCTCTCGTAGCACTCTCAACAGCTTCTCTTCCTGCAATTTAGACAAGTCAGAAGAAACAATAACAGGTAAAGTCTCAGAGTTACCCAAAAAAGCATATTGAAGGTTAGGTGGTAGAAGTTTAAGCTCCAGTTTTGGGTCTTCCTCAATGGACGGCTTTGGAGGAGGTCCTTCTGGCCTATTCAAAGGCTCAAAGGGGTGTATCCCTTACTGTACGCATAAGATGTATCTAAGATGTGCATCATCTCCTTAACCTCATCATCACTCCCCAGGCTATCAAACAACATAAGTGCTTTCTCTAGAGAATCGTCTAGTTATACACTTGGGTTATGAATTTGCTCATCAGCCTCAACAATAGATATCATTGAGAGCTCCTCATAGTAGCAGGGAAGTTAGATTGCTTTGTAAACAATAAAAGCTACTTCCTCAGCGTCTACCCTCAAGATCATTTTTACCTCTCTCACTTTGATAATTGCATCACCAGTAGCCAAGAGAGGTCGCCCCAATATGATTGGAACTATTTCATCAGCCTCATAATCGAGGATAATGAAATCAGTAGGGAAGATAAACTTTCCAATTTGCAGTAACACATCTTCAATCACCCCCTCAGGGTGTGCTATCGACCTAGCAGCCTGTTGTAATATTACAGTAGTTGGCCTTGGAGCTCCCAGTCCCAATTGCTTGAACAAAAATAAGGGCCTCAAATTTATGCTCACCTCCAAATTGCAAAGAGAACGACCCAACTCAATATTATTAATTCGTACAGGGATGGTAAAGCTGCCAGGATCCTTAAGCTTTTGAGGGAGCTTATTTTGGACCCTTGAAGTGCACTCCTCAGTAAGTGCAACTATCTCAAATTCAGTCAATCTTCTCTTGTGAGCCACTATATCTTTTATGTACTTAGCATACTTTGGAATTTCACGAAGCACATCAACAAGTGGAATATTCAATTGAACCTATCTTAACATAGAGAGAAATTTGTTGAACATGCGATCATCATTCTTTTTCTGTAATCTCTGGGGGGAAAGGGGGTGGTGGCTTTGGAGCCTCCACTGGCTCTGGAATTTCAGCAGCATTCTTTGGCTCTTATGTTACTTTAGGGATCAACTCCCCCTCAGGTATGGGCTTGTCTTTTCTCTTTTTTGGCACTTCCTCTAGCTCCCTCCCATTTCTAAATGTAACTACATTCAGTTGAGGGTTCTTCTTTGTATCACTTGGGAGAGCGCATGCAGGTCTAGTGTTGTAATTTGTTGCTAACTGCCCCATCTGCCTCTCAAGATTTCTGAAATCGATCCTAAGCTACTGATTGTCAATCAAAAACTTCTTTAGAAAATCATTGGTACTTTCTTCCGTTTGTTGGGGTAGCCTTTGAGGCTGATTGAAACCCCCCTTGGGGTCTATGCTAATTCTGATTCTACTGATTTCCACCCCATGAGAAGTTGGGATGATTCCTCCAATTTGGATTGTAAGAATTTTTGTATTGTGCATGCTGATTTGATGGAGCTCTGCTCTGGTCCCCCACATAGTAGATGGATTCTGGATTTTTGGGGCACATAGCACTCATATGGTTGTCACCACATAATTCACAACAAATAGCCATTTGGTACAAATTTTGCATTATTTGTGGTTGCTGCATTGTCATCATATACATCTGATTGGCCAGCTTTGCAATTTTGGCTCTCATGGCCGACAAGTCGTCGAGCTCAAGTAATCCAGCTGCTTTTTGCTTAATTGCCTTTTGTGAATCCCCCTCACCTTGCCAATTATTATCATTATCCATGAAGTTATTCAGTAAGAGCTGAATTTCACTGTATAGTTTGGCCATGCAACTACCCCCACAAGTTGAATCAAGATTCATCTTTGATGCATCATCTAACCTATCTACAAAAGTTTGACCCAATACCTCGTCCGTCTGACTATGATGTGGACAGTCTCTGAGCATCTTCTTGTACCTTTCCCATGCTTGGCGAAGTGTCTCGCCAGCTCGTTGTTCGAACTTAAGAATTTGACTCCTCAATATCTTTGTTTTCTTAGTGAGGAAAAACTTGATTAAGAATTTCTGTGCCAGATCACCCCAAGTGTGGATTGAATTTCCTGGGTCTTTATTTAACCACTCCTTAGCTTCCCCGATCAGTGAAAAGGGGAAAAGAGTTAGCCTGACAAAGTCCATGGAAACGTTCGGATAATTGTAAGTATCCATAATTTCCAGGAAATTCTGAATGTGCCTCTACGGGTCTTCATTAGGTAAACCCACAAATAACCCTGTGGACTGGATTAGTTGTACCATGTATTTCTTGAGTTCAAAGTGCCCAGTGATATCAGGCTTCACAATAGCCTCAGTCATATTAGCTAGACTGGGCCTTGCGGCTTCAATCACCGCGCGTTCCTCATTACCTGCCATCTCAATTGTCTATGGTTGAACTACGATGTCCAACTCTCTTTCAATTCTGGTTCGAGCGTCCACCTCCCTCCTCAATCTGTGAAGTGTTCGTTCAATTTTGATATCAACAGGAAGGAGATTGTTTGCGCTTCTACTTCTTCGCATTCAAGAAAAGATCTTGTATTATCACAAACAAAGTGAACTGAAAATTAAAACTTGAATAAATAAATAATAGAAGCTCAAATCAGTCAAGTAGCTAATTTTTACATCCCCGACGACGACGCCAAAAACTTGTTGCGACCAAAAATACTCACGCAAGTGCACGTGATCGTCAACTAATAAAGTAGTGAGTAGAGTATCGTTCCCACGAAGACTTGTGATTAACTGTTGACTGATT
This sequence comes from Nicotiana glauca, assembly GCA_026770625.1. NCBI lineage: Eukaryota > Viridiplantae > Streptophyta > Magnoliopsida > Solanales > Solanaceae > Nicotiana > Nicotiana glauca. Next base: position 19,958 of record MU667761.1, read on the forward strand.
TAAACTTGATTAACTTATCTATCCCAGAAGTGTTTCAATAAATAGAGATGTAATTAATTTACTACCTAAACTATCCAGCAATAATTTAACTAGAACAATTAACCAAACACTAGCAATTTCGAGTAACAAACAGTAGGAGAGGATATTCCAGGGTCACGGACTAGCTAACAATCGTGTTGCGTTCTTGGCTTAAAACGACTAATTAATTTATCTGGATTGTTGATTGACAGGGCTGATATTACTCATAAGAATCTATCAAGTTCTTCCTCGCCTATTCAAGTTAACTCAATACCTATATGTCTATGGAATTGAGATTAACAAGAATGCATTTACAATTCCTATATTTCAACCAAGCAAGGCAATTGGGCACATGTTTATCCCAATTGCTAATCTATTCCCCGAGGCCCAGGTTCAAGAACTTGCTCTATTTAATTCTATATGCAATCTAAAGTTCCCACTTTCGAGTTCAACTAAAGATTCGTAGATAGTATTTCACTGTTAGCTACTCAGTAAAATAATTAAAATCAGAATTAAATAAACAACCAAATATGATAAACCAACTTTGTCAAATTAAACTTCAAACAACAACATTCATGTTTCACCCACGACCCTAGAACAATGGGTTTTAGCCACTCATGCTAGTGTTCATCACAATAGGGTTCAATTTCATCACAATTAGCAAAAACAAAGGGAAGAAAAGAAGAAATTGATGGTCAAATATCCTCCTTGCCACTTGCCTCTCTCTTTTTTTGTTCTAGACTATGAAAACCTTGATAAATAATCCTTGGGCGAGCTTGACTTTATATAGGTTAAGTGAGGTTTCCTCCAGATTTCCAATTATACCCCGAACAAAGCTTTCTGAAATTTGGACTAGCGCGGCATCTGACTGTGCTAGTTGGCCAACGTTCTGTGTTGGGCGCGCTAAAAGTAGCGCGGGCGCGCATGTGGGCGTGCTAGCCCAGGTACTTAATTCCTTGATCCTTTTCCTCATGTTCGTGCATAGTCAGCTTCGAGGGGTAGTTCTTGATCTAAAATAGTTCCAATCACCTCCTTAAGACATCACATAGGCATCTCGTCCTGCAATACATACAAATCATAATTAGAGCCCATTTTTAATCAATTAACCACATTATGACATTGGAACATAATCAAGCGGGAGCATAAACAATCGCTAAATTACGTAGATTCAGCCTATTATCAACAAAAAACACTCACGCAAGTGCACGTGATCGTCAAGTAATAAAGTAGTGAGTAGAGTATCGTTCCCACGAAGACTTGTGATTAACTGTTGACTGATTTTGAACTCAATTAACTTATCTATACCAAAAGTGTTTCACAAAATAGAGATGTAACTAATTTACTACCTAAACTGTCAAGCAATAATTTAACTAGAACAATTAACCAAACACTAGCAATTTCGAGTAACAAACAGTAGGAGAGGATATTCGAGGGTCACGGGCTAGCTAACAATCGTGTTGTGTTCTTGGCTTAAAATGACTAATGAATTTATCTGGATTGTTGAATAACAGGGTTAATATTACTCATAAGAATCTGTCGAGTTCTTACTCGCCTATTCAAGTTAACTCAATGCCTATATATCTATGGAATTGAGATTAACAACAATGCATTTGCAATTCTTGTATTTCAACCAAGAAAGGCAATTGGGTATATGTTTATCACAATTGCTAATCTGTTCCCCGAGGCCCAGGTTCAAGAACTTGCTCTATTTAATTCTATATGCAATCTAAAGTTCCCACTTTCGAGTTCAACTAAAGATTCGTAGATAGTATTTCACTGTTAACTACTCAGCAAAATAATTAAAATCAAAATTAAATAAACAACCCAATATGAAAAACCAACTTTGTCAAATTAAACTTCAAACAACAACATTCATGTTTCACCCATGACCCTAGAATAATGGGTTTTAGCCACTCATACTAGTGTTTATCACAATAGGGTTCAATTTCATCACAATTAGCAAAAACAAAGGGAAGAAAAGAAGAACTTGATGGTCAATTATCCTCCTTGCCTCTTGCCTTTCTCTTTTGTTGTTCTAGATTATGAAAACCTTTATAAATAATCCTTGGGCAAGCTTGACTTTATATAGGTTACCCCTGAACAAAGCCTTTCGAAATTTGGACTAGCGCGGTTGCGCATCTGACCGCGCTAGTTGGCAACGTTCTGTGTTGGGCGCGCTAAAAGTAGCACGGGCGCGCATGTGGGCGCACTAGTCCAGGTCCTTAATTCCTTGATTCTTTCCCTCGTCTTCGTGCGTACTCAGCTCCAAGGGGTCGTTCTTGATCTAAAATAGTTCCAATCACCTCCTTAAGGCATCATATAGGCTCCTCGTCCTGCAATATGCACAAATCACAATTAGAGCCCATTTTTAATCAATTAACCACATTATGACATTGGAACATAATCAAGAGGGAGCATAAAAAATCGCTAAATTACCTAGACTCAACCTATTATCAACACCCCACACTTAATTCATTGCTAGTCCTCGAGCAATCATACTATACTTTCTAGAGGTTCCTTCACTCAACCATTTTCCGTAACGCATTACACCTAGAACAATTTACATACATTATGCCTAGCAGTGAACAATCCTGGCCTCACAAATCGATTCTCAAGTTCCATGCAATATTCATACTTCCTCAAGATACTCTATACAGAAGTCAAGACTTTCCGTTCCTGCATGAATCACATGCCCTCACAATCATAGCGAAGAAAATAAATTCAATCCATACATTTTGAATCACATGCTCACATATATCAAGAGAAATTGCTCACCCTCACAAAAGAAGTCACATGCATGCAATTGGTACCATAGGCTTGTCCATAATGTAAATCTATACAAATGTAGGGTCACTCGATCTAAAATTAATTAGGACTTTTTCATGGTTGTAATGTGGGCTAAGGGACGGGTACGATATGTTTAAGAATAGTGACTAACCCTCCTAAACAATTTAACACATCACATTATCAACTTTAAGCGCAATTTCTTCAACCTACGTCATTTTCACAAAGAAATCACCCCAAAAATTGCTCCCTTCTTTTTTAAGTACTATATTAATTCATACCACTAGCTGGAACAAGACTACAATTTTTCATCTCTTTCTTCTATATATATATATATATATATATATTTTTAATTTTCACTAGTGGTGTATTAGTTTACAAACCAAGTGCACCTTTCTTCTTTTCATTGGTTCCACTCAAAAGTCACTCCACACGTAGTTCCTTCTTACTTATTTTAGCGTTCATCTCACAATTGAGGTGCTTTATGAGGTAAAAGGATCAAAAATATCAATTAAGAACAAAAAGGATATAGTCTTGTAATGTGGGTGCCAAATAAAAGTCTATAGGCTCAAAAGGGTTGACTGGGGATAAATTTTATTTGTGGTAAGAAATTAAGCTCAAAAAGATCAAAAAAGCCCAAAATCATTTTTCAAACCGAGCATCACATTAAATTTCACTTCAACTCACATACCAGGCAAGTTCTAGACACAAGTACAAAACATGGGCTACACAAAAACCTCACCCCTCATGGCACATGACTCATTTCAGATCAGCCCATCAAGTCGCTCCATTACGAGCATTCAATTCAGTAACAAACATGTATATTAAGGCACTTTAGTGAGATTCAACAAATAAGACTCAGCGTTACACGCTAGGGTCTATTGTGTTCAAACGTGTCAACGCTATGGGTTCTCTTTTGAGTTTCTAGCTCGTAGCCCATCAACCTAATCTACAAATCAAAGAGAAAACAAAATAAAAAATAAAGGACTACCTACACCCGGTTCAAGTTAAACCCTTGGAAAAGAACCGTGGCCTAAAGAAAAACCAAGGGGGAGTTGCTAAACTACCTAAGTAAAAAATAAAAAAATCTATTTTTGTGTTTTTTTGACTAACTTCCCTCAAGAAAATTGTCTAAAGGATCCGTCATCAGGAAGAGTCTACATATTTTCCATTTTTTTTCTCGACTTAGTCCCTCAAGAACCCCGCTGAAAGGGATCCATCGTCGGGCCAAGCGATTTAGCTACATTAAACAAATGATTCCTACGTAATACCAAAACTATCAAAGTCAAATAAAACAAAACAAAAACAACATACAACTACATACATACAATGAAGTACCCCCACCCCACACTTAAAAATGAAGACATGTCCCCATGGCTTAAATTTTTGAAAGAGCACTGAGGTAAAGAAACTTCCCCAAAATTTGAAAATCCTAAGTTCTACCCAAAATCACCCAATTTCCCATTAAAAACCCCTTGATTTTGAAATCAAATCATGTAAAAAGATGTTATAGATTGAAAAAAATAAGTTAGAAATTACTTACTAATGATTTGGAGGAGTTTGTGCCTTTGAAAAATTGCCCATGATGTTTTAAGGTTTGAAAAGTTGTAAAAATGAAGAAGAATCCCATTTGAAATCCCACTTAACAGGCCTCTGGTATCGCAATTGCAACCAGGGGTTCGCAAATACGAACCCTTGAAAAACGTGTCATCTTCGCATTTGCGATCAGGGGTTCGCAATTGTGAACCCTGGGAATTTCTAGTATCTTCGCAATTGCGAAGAAATAGTCGCATTTGCGACATCTAGAAAATTACTGAGGGTTTCGCATTTGCGAAGAAATGCTGGCAAATGTGAACAAGGTTTGCCAGGGCTTCTTTCGCAATTGCCAAGCCTGTTGGGCTCGCAATTGCCAAGCCTGACCTTGCAATTATGGGATCAGATCCTGCAACACAACTGAACCTGCAACAACCATTTCTCTATGTCCAAATTCACTATGTGGCCTATCCAAAACTCAATCGAGCCCTCGGGGCTCCACACCAAACATGCAAGCGAGTCCAAAGACATCATACGGACTTGCTCGTACGATCAAATCATCAAAATAACATCAACAACTATTAATTCAACCTCAAATTCATGAAATTACTCAAGAACATTGAAATTCTCATTTTCTCAACTAAAGGTCCGATTTATACCAAACAAACTCCGATTCTTAAAAAATTTCATAGATTCAATTTAATTATTATTTTAAAATTGTACCGGGCTCCAGAATCAATATACAGGCCCAATACCATCAAGTAAATGCATCATTCACTTCTAATGGCCTTTATATTTTCCAGCAAATAATTTTTTTTAAAAATTCATTTCTTGGCTTGGGACCTCGGATTTCAATTTTGGGCATATCCCCAAGTCCTATATTTTACTACGGATCCTATGCAACCATCTGATCATGGGTCTGGGTCCGTTTACCAAAAATATTGACCGAAGTTAGCTTTAATCAATTTTAAAGGCCAATTTTCTTATTTTACATAGATTTCACATAAAAGCTTTCCGAAAATGTGTCCGGATGGCGCACGCAAATCTAGGTAAAGCAAAAGGATGTTTTAAGGCTTTAGAACACAGAATTGACTTTCAAAATGAGTGATGATCTTTCGGATCATCACAGCACCGGCCCGAGGTAGGAGATGAGGGCGTTTCAGAGATGTTCCAATTGCACCACCGGCAGATCATGCGGGGGATCCTATCATTGAGGAACAGGGTGAGGTACCTGCAACTGAGCTTACCCCGATGGAATTCATGACAGCACCGATTGTTGCGCCCCCTTTTTCCCCTTTCCATCGGAGAGGAGTCCGGGTTTCGACATTCATACGGGTGTGATGACTCATTTCCTTTTGGGAATTAGGTATTAGAAGAGTCGCCACCTAACAATTTTAAGGTGCATTCAACTACAACTATGTTTGGTAACCAGAGATAGGGTAAAGGCTTAAAATTATCCCAAGGGGAAGGTGTTAGGCACCCCTTAAGTTCCACTAGTGTAGTTCCCGGCCAGATAGTTTTTGTGAATTTGTGCAATTAGAAAATAAACAAGTAAGGCTCAAGTAATCGGGGATTTAAATACACGAGTGCTTGAAAATAATTATTGAAAGATGAAATCTTGAAAAGATTTATAATCTAAAGCATGCTTGTGAATATAAAAGGGAGTGTCCTAGGTTTGTTTGTAATATGGATCACATCAATGCAATACCTGGTATGACACTCCTCAAAAGAGGGGATACACGTGGTATTAGCTCACCGTTCATCATATCCATATCTATCCTTTCCTGCCCCGTTAAGGTAACTAAAGCGAGGGTTGGTCTCGACCTTTATTGCATGCTGTTACCCGTCCCCTCCTATCAGTCCCGGAGGAATTTTAGGACTCTTATTCCTCTAAGATGGGGGTTCTAGGTAGACCCTCAGGTTTATAGGTAAAAATGTTAAAGCGACATACAAAATATATAAGACCGCAATTAAAAGGGAAAACATATAAGCAAATAGAGCGCTCAGTTATACCTCCGCAAATAGTGCACTTAGACAGCACGACTTATACACAGCTAAGGGTTGAATTTTAAAAATCTTAAGCAGGGTATTTAATTCAGAACCAGATTCATTATATAACTCAGAAAAGAAGTCTGAATCAGGCCTGCCTGATGGTTGTAACCGTCTAGAATTAAACAGAGGCAATTCCAATTTAAGTAATTACCTAAAGCTTGCCTGGGCATAAGAACTATTCGGTAATTATTCAAAATTTCTAAGACAGTTTGGAACTTATTATTACCTAAAACATGTTGTTCTAGTTGCAGAGATTATTACCAGTTATTCAGAAACTTGCAATGAAAACTAGTACCTTACTACCTTTTCCATGAGTCAGTAATTAACTAGACGTTTTTAAACAAAATGCAGACAAGATACTAGAACTTGTTTCTAATATGCACATGCAGATGACAGAGTTACTAAAGCATGGTTGCTAAATGAAAGAGTTGCAGGATTATTAAAGAGCAACTTCATGAGTTACAGTTTTTTTTGTTTTATACCTAAAAGCAGGATTTCTAAGTGATGGATACGAAGCATAGATTAATGAATGAGATGCTGAAGCAGGAAACATGAATCCTAAGAACATGGTTTCTAATGCAGTGTATGAATCCTAAAATGATTTCTATTGCACAACTTGGAATATAAACCTAATAACATGTTTTCTACCCTTTAAATACTATAGCATGCATATTTTCCCATCCCTTTTCACTAGCCAACCCCATAATGTTTACTAATTATTACAAACCAAATGACTGAATTACATAAGAAAAATTCAAAAAAAAAATAAGAAGTTACAACTATAGGAAGCCTGATCTTGACTTCCTCTCTGAGTTATGTAATTAACCACCTTAAATGATAATATCGTTTCAATGCCATTCTCATACCTGGGTGTGCCAGAGTTCCCTAAGGACCTCAAGGGATCTCAGGCAGTGGTCATACCCAGATCGCATAACCAAGAGTAAGTGCAGTGTGGAAGGGCCAGCCCTTATATGTCCAGGTTCAGAGGGAGCTCAAGAGTCCCAAAGCAAGGCTCATACAAGAGGGACAAAACCTAATGATCTAAGAGTGCATGTGAGAGTGCTGGACATAGACTCATAGGAGTTGAGTTGGAAAATAGTTTTAAAAACAACAAGTTTGAAATGAGTTTGTAAAACATCAGAAGGATTGCCTAATAAAATAATTTCTAAAAGGGAAAGGGGGTAGGAGTGCACACACAGAACCAGTTCAGAGAGAATTACATGCTTCAGCAGTAACAAACAGGGGATTAGAGGGGTTGGGGACATAGAAGACCCAAATCAGAAGCACACAATTAGTCATGAAGCAGGTATATTATAGACATGTTAGTTGAAGGACATAAACATGAATACATAAATATGTTGACCACATTTGAACAAAGAAGGGCAAAATTTTAAGCATGCTGAGTAAAGCAATAAACAATCAATACAACTCAACACATGATCCATTAAGTTAGAAAGAGACAGTGATTTACAACAAGGGAACACATAGGTTTGGGTTTCAGAATTTAAATTAGAAACATACATGTTGAAGGAGCAAAGTGCAGAAAAAGTAAAACAGTCAGAGTTATAAAGTCTAACCTTGGCTTTCAGCCGGCTATACAAGGCAATAGCACAAGTAGTAGAGAAAGAAAGAGAGTTTGAATATGTGAGTGTGTGTTTCTGAACTCAGTTGTTCGTGTCTTGTTAATGAAAACATTAGGGTATTTATAGCTTTAAAAACGAGTAGAAAAATAAGGTAACAAATAAAAGTTTAACACAAATATGGAAATAACGACAATCAGAATTAATTAATACGAGTGCTTCCCCTTGATCAAGGAGTTACAGCCCAAACGGATACTACAGAGATAATTAAGAAAAGAGAATCAGTTTGAGAAAGATTGATTTTTACCATATAAAGGCTAGTAAAAAGTACAGAGTAAATAATTGAGTCTAAGCACAGAAATATACTTAATTTTGGGAAAGAATTCAGCAAGCTAAAACATCACAGTAAATAAAGGGAATCAATCAATTTAAACAAAACGAGTGAAACCGGGAGTTTTTAAGAAAATACTTGCAATCAGTCATGACTTGAGGAAATCAAGATCAATCAATAAAGAATCATAATTCTACACTTCGCCATATAAATAGAGAAGAATGAACACGCAAGGCCAACCGCATTGACAAAAGAAACAAGTAGATGCACACAAACATACAGCAGTAACAGGAGTAGGCTAGGGCTCAGCAGTAAAAGAACCTACTCAAAGCATAGTAGTCGACAAATTCAAGCAGTCACATAGAACAAAAAATGAAGGAAATAGTCTAACACATAGTGAAAGGTAGAGGAGATCAGACAAACACATCGAAATAAGTAAAGGAAATCTTTGAAAACTTCATGGTAACAAGTGAGAAGAGTTTTAGAAAATTAGGGTTTTAACAGTAATCGAGTTAAAATATGGTAAGTACTCTGAATCAATCAACAAAGAAGAGGATCTAAATACAAAGAACTTAATCGAAACAAGTATACATACAAAAACAAATAATGACATTTCAAAACCCGAATAAAACCAGAAATACCTAGGGTTTTAACACGATGAACCAAGAAGAAGAATAAAAACATAAGCAAATCATTTAAACACAGTAGAATCATAAAATAACACTTAGAATCGGAGAAGAGATCTTCTAAAGAGGCTAAGAAAACCCTAATCGTTGAAGAAGAAGAGTCATTTTGAAAGAAATTGGAAAAACCTTTAAGAAAAACATCAAAAGTTCATGACATACATAGGTCTAATGTAGATCTGAAAGAAAATTCAAAAAGCTCTTAAATCTAGGGTTTCAGAGAACCCAGAAAAGTGAGAAAGTCTTTGAAAAGTTACCAATCTAGCCAGAAAAGTGAAGGATCTGACTCAAACAGCTATGGATGGCCAGAAAAAGGCCATGGATAGAAGTTAAGCCAAGACTAGACTAGATCTCTTTGATATCTATCAACGAAATCACGAAAACAAACAACCAGGAGGCCCAGGAGAGCGGTACATGTCTCAAACAGCCATGGGAGCCCATGGATAGGTGGGGATTGAAAGGAATTAAGGTGGATTTGGGTGGCGGCGGCAAGGGTATAGGTGAGATTATAGAGAGAATTGGAGAGGAGGGGATTCAAGGCCGGCGGTTTGCTGAGAATTATTTAGGTTAGGGTGGTCGTTTGGGTTAAAAAAAAGTAAGGGTGAACGGTAGCCGTTGATATGAATGATCAACGTCCTATATTAAATAGGGTCAGTAGGGATCCTGGTTTGGGTTGGGATTAAATGGTTAGGGTTGGGTTTTAAATTAGAAATTGGGCCGGGGAATTGGGGCTTGATTTGGTTATATTTGAAGGCCAAATATGGCTACGAGTTAAATAGCCACTCTTTCCTTTTTTGAATTTATAAAAATAGCAAATAGTTTTCTAAAAATAAATTTAAAGTACTAAAATGATTTATAATACATAATTAGCAATATAAAAATACATGATTCAATTTTATGAATATAAAATACAATTAAACCTTAGAAATTGCTAATATTGCAATTATATGCAATTTAGCTTTAAAAATGCTAAATAAAATTGTAAAAATATGTATAAAAAAAAATAGCCGTATTTTAGCATAAATATTAAAATCCAATAGATGAATTATCAAAATAATAATTTTGAAAATAATTATTAGGATTTCATGGATAAAAAGGGAGAAAAATAAATTAGTTTAGACCTTTAAAAATTATGGAAAAATAATAAGACACTTGGACATGCTTATATATGCATATATATGCTATTTTGAAGTTATTTTGCATATTAAAAATATATAGGGAAAATTGGGAATCAACAGCTGCCCCTCTTCACCCGAAAAGGATGAAAGAGTTTTCAGCTAAAGAAACGATGGATTTTGACTGAGCGAAACAATTTTGGAAGATTCAGGTTGTACCCTGGCTTTTGAGCTGCCTACAGATCCCTGGTTTTACAGGAATCAGGCCGTATGTAGTTATTCACCGGCGAAATATATCAATGAGGCGATTTCAAGAACGGACGCAACATCTTAAGCTGGGTGAGTGGACGGTTTACGAGAATGGTTTAGGTTTGATATGACTGCGATCACTGGAGCGGAACTGCTCCTGCCGGGATGGCCGTTGCTCACCGGTTTACCTGCAAATAAACAATACAAGCATATATGGTGTGCAAATTTAAAAATGATGCAAACTCCTATTGGACCATTAATGATGTCCTTGGATGGTTAAGAATGGCATCCTCATACCATGATGTCTTGGGCCATGAAACGTATGATAAAGGATTCGCATGCCATAAAATGATGTTCTCGGGCTGTGAGGATGGTGCCTCCAAACCATGACGCCTTTGAATAATGATATACAAAATATTAAAAGAAATCCCCAGGCCATGACAGGGTGTTCTCGGGCTATGAAGATGGTGCCTCCGAACGATGACGCCTTTGGATGAGTTGGCGATATTTCAGCCCATGAAGGACGTAGTATGTGGCGATCTTTCAGCCATGCAGGTGTAGTATGAGGTGATCTTTCAGCCATGCAGGTGCAGTATGAGGAAATCTTTCAGCCATGCAGATACAGTATGAGGCGATCTTTCAGCCGTGCAGATGCAATATGAGGCAATCTTTCAGGCATGCAGGTGTAATATGTGGCAATCTTTCAGCCATGCAGGTGTAGTATGAGGCGATCTTTCAGCCATGCAGGTGCAAATGGAGACAGCATCTAGTCTAGAAAGGCAGAATAGTAGCCTTATGCAATTTTGAAGGCAGAATTGTAGCCTTGTGCAATGCAGATGCGGGCAGAGGTAGAGCTTAACCTCGGAAGGCAGAATAGCAGCCTTATGTAAATTGGATGGCAGAATGGTAGCCTTATGCAATGCAGATGTAGATAGAGACAGCGTTAGGTCTAGGAAGGCAGAATGGTAGCTTTATGCAATGCAGATGCAGATGGAGACGGTGTTTAATCTCGGAAGGCAGAATAGTAGCCTTATGCAATGTAAATGCAGATGGAGACAGCGTCTAGTCTCGGAAGGTAGAATAGTAGCCTTATGCAATTTGGAAGGCAGAATGGTAGCCTTATGCAATGCAGATGCAGATGGAGATAGCGTTTAGTCTCGGAAGGTAGAATAGTAGCCTTATGCAATTTGGAAGGCATAATGGTAGCCTTATGCAATATAGATGCAGGTAGAGGTAGATCTTAACCTCAGAAGGCAAAATAGTAGCCTTATTCAAGAAATAAAATAACAAATGACAGTAGATTTTTCTTACATTATAGCATATTATGGCGTTATGATTACTGGGAGCATTGTGACATACGGGACATCACTGGTGTGCGGATAGCAAATAAAAATTTGGAGAGTCGTATTCTTGAAGAATGTTTGTTCCATGGGAATACAGTGTGTTTAATGATTTCGCGATCCTAGTGCCTGCATCCAAAGAAAAATCGTGAGTTTTGCAAAAGAGAAGGTTAGTTCGTATCCCTCCTAGCTTTGCTTGACTCGTTCAATTTTGATCTGGTAATACCGTCTGTATCATTGGGGTAGCATTTCTAACCAAAGCAATTTCAATAATAAACATGCATGATTTTGTAAAAGTATGACATAAATGTAATTAAAATAGTTTTTAGATGAACCGACGATTGTGACGTAGTTCAGGACATTGCAACCTCTCTTACTATGGAATTTTGAGGGTCCTCCTCAAAATTTTGCCCCAGTTTGATAGGTTGACATTTCTGACTATTGCTCGTGCGGGGACCGACTGAAATTACTGGAATTTTGAGGGTCCTCCTCAAAATTTTGCCCCAGTTTCCAATTTCGGGGAGGGCGGAGGAATGAAAATTTTATTAAATTATGACCGAACCCATAGGGCTACCTATGTATCCCCTCTTAAACGTGAATCAGGTCAGACGTAGTTCAATTTACATCATATGAGGAAAGCATAAAGATTACATATAATAATGCTTGACTGCATCTGAATTGATCAGCTTTCGCCAGACTTCTCCATCCATTTCTGCAAGTATGAGGGCTCCTCCTGTCAAAACTCGATGAACCATGTATGGGCCCTGCCAGTCGGGAGAGAAATTCCCTTTGGCTTCATCTTGATGCAGAAAAATTTTCTTTAACACCAACTGCCTTGGTGTAATGAAAGTCATTTCTCAGCATCTTTCCCATCCATCTAGATTTGATGATAACCAGCGAAGCAATCTACGAATGACTGCAGCTCATGCTTGGCGGAATTGTCAATCAGGATGTGTATGTTCGGCAAAGGGAAGTCATCTTTTGGACTGGTCCGATTGAGATCCCGGAAGTCGACACAGACTCTGACCTTCTCGTCTTTCTTTGGCACTGGCACAATATTGGATAACCATGTCGGGTACTCAACCACCCTGAAAACCTTAGCTTTGATCTACTTGGTGACTTCTTCCTTGATTTTCATACTCGTATTAGGCTTGAACTTTCTAAGCTTTTGCTTTATCGGTGGACAGATTGGATCAGTTGGCAGTTTATGGGCCACAATAGACGTACTCAGACCAGTCATGTCATCATACGACCAGGCAAATATGTCCTCATATTCCTTTAGAAACTCTATGTATTCTTTCTTTTCTGATGGCGATAGGTAAATGCTGATTTGTGTGTCTTTGACGTTTTCTGCATTTCCCGGGTTGATAATTTCGGTCTTTTCCATGTTGGCCTTAGTCTTGTTCTCAAAGTTCTCAACTTCTTTGATAATCTCGTCAGGTATGTCATCTTCTTCTAAATCAATGTCCGTTTGTTGCGTTGCCTCATTGCATGTCACAGTCATTGGTTTATCAAGATAAGTAATAGTAATGTTGTATTGTTAAAGTAAGGAGGAAAGTGATAGAAATAAATATTAATTCATAAGAAAAATCAAACATGCTTTTGACATATTGAATAACATTTTTGAACATTGAAGATCTTATTGCGGAAATTTAAAAATGCGAAAAGAAAATTATTCAGTAAATAAAGCAGTGAATAATATTGTTTTAGCCTTGCTACCCCGAGGCTCGTTCGGCTCTGGTTGTCCTGATGGTCCAATTATTGAGATGAGGATGGATATTTGTCCTGGCGTCTTGTTTAGCTGGTCGATGATCGAATACTCCTTGGCTTGTATTTTCCTCTAAAGGTCGTTCGGACCTGTCTCAATGAGGGGTGGCCGATTGGAGGCATGCTTGCTTGATTCAGCTAGATGTTCAGGGGTATAGACTCTACCAATTCCTGTCATACCCTGTGTTGTGACAGTCTCTTCAATTCTGACCTTACATTTCCTTCTTGCCTCGGCTGTATAATCCCAGGGTACAGCATTTGTATAGAATGATGGCAGGGTAGACATCGCTACTGGGATTGGCGCGGCTATCCTTACTTCAAATGGAACATGTGCCTTGGGTGGCAAGACTGCAACCTCAAATGGTACGGGTGTATTCGCTGGAGACGCGAGTTCAACCTTAATTGGTGTTGGTGCCTTTGCAGATAGCACTGCTTCAAATTTAAGTGGTATAGACATATTCACCTCAGCATCCTCAGACGGTTGGATCTGCACTATGATTGGATTAAGAGAAATTGTTGGTTTCTTTGGGTCATCACCTTCTGCGATCAATCCGATGGATCCCTTGGGATCCCAGTTATCTTCTACTTCAATCATGTGGATATCTCCACCCTTATGGTCTGGCAGAGGGTTTTTGTCGACGTTTGGAGTATCTTCCTTTGCCACAATGACTTTTTTATCAATCAAAGACTATATCTTGTCTTTCAAGGAACAGCATTCATCGATGGTGTGCCCTTTCATGCCGTAGTGGTATACACAGGACTTATTTTGGGTTGACCCGCTGAGAAGGATTCTCAGGGGTTGTAGCAGGGATGGGGATGATGTGACCAGCAGCTTTAAGCCTCTCATATAGCTATTCAATGGGTTCAGCAATGGCTGTATACTACTTTGGAGGTCTGCGATCAAAATTTTGCCGAGGTCTAGGGAAGTTTTGGCGTGCAGGGGGGGTTGATAATGGGATGGTTGAGCGTTATAGGTTTGGTAGACATGAGCGGGTTGGGATTATCTGGGTGAAGCAGGTTGACATGTAGGAGGTGGAGATGACTGATAAGTTGGTGGCGGAGCTTGGTACGAGGGTAAGGGTGCTTGGTAATTTGGAGTTAGCTGATATATGAGTGGAGGTGTTGGGTAAGTTTGGCAATTGAGGGGAGACTTGGTCCTTTGTGAAACTATCACGGCCCCTATGTCCCTCTTTTTGGACACACCACTGGACTATAAGGCTTTATTTGTAGCTTGCAAGGCCTCAAAGTTTATAACCATACCGCTTTTGATACCTTCTTCAATTCTTTCACCTAATTTGATAATGTCGGAGGACTTGTGGTTCTTAATCATCATCAGTCATTCGTAATACTGTGGGTCCTTAGCCCGAACAAAGGACTTGTTCATTTATTCATCTTCTAAGTTAGGTCTAACCTTAGTAGCTTCGGACCTCCAGCGAGTAGCAAAACGTCTCTGTGGGCTTCTTCTTCATATTCTGTATATAGAACACGTCTGGTGCATTCTCCATATTAAACCTGAACCTATCCATAAAGTCAGATGCCATACCTATCCAGCTCGGCCACTTCTTGGGATCTTGGCTGATGTACCAAGTGATAATAGGCGAAAACCGAGTGGTTTAGCCACTATTTATGCTTCTATTTAATTATATTCTAATAACATAATGTATGAAATTGATGAGAAATAGGCATTTAATTTGTGATTCATATACTTTGCAGAAAAAGGAGCCTATATTAATGCTTGGAAATGTTATGGAATGATTTAGGAGCAAAAACAACCCTTCGGAATTGACTTCGTACAATCAAGAACCAAATCCCAGATGCGCGAGTAAATGCGTGAAGTGTTACTTCGCGCATTACTTCGCGCATTTCAAATTCGGGAAAATACATTATGAAGGGGTAAAATTAGAAACTCACAGATTTCCACTCAAAAATTAATTAATACAACCTTCTATTATGGAGGAGATCAGATTTTATAGGACATTATTGAAGTAGAGTGGAAAATTACTATTCATTCTAGAGAGAAGATTTCTAGAGGAGGAAGCCATTGAAGTCTCTTGGAGCTAAGGAAGGAATT
>MU667763.1:6631-28558 GCA_026770625.1 Nicotiana glauca
AATCCCCACTTGTGGTGTTCTTGATAAATTCAAGGATTTGAATGGAAATCTATGGATTTTCAAGATTAATCCATGTTAATATAAGTGTTTAGGAGTAGTAATCAACTCAAAATACTCCAAAAACTTACCTTGGATGATAGGAATGAAGTGTGGGACGGATTCCCCTTTGGTGTAGCAAACCCTTAGCTCTAAAATGACTTGGGAACCCTCTAGACCCGGTCTTGGGGTATTTAAAGGTCTCCTACTAGCGCGTTCGTGCTAACGTTCACGCTAGGGAGGCAGAATACTTCGCAATATGCACGTCTACTAGAGCGATCGCGCTAATGGTCGCACTAGTAACACATGTGCAGTAAAATGGTCATAACTTTATGTATACATCTACAAATGACGAACGGTTTGTTGCTTTGGAAACGAGACTCAAAGGGCTTTAATTCGATAGGTTTTATGTCACACAATTCCTTATATAACTGGAGATATGATCGTCCAAAGTGAGGTCTTGTGCGTACTCATTCACAACTTTAGTCCGTTATGAAATTTTCCAACTTGGCTTAGACTTAGGCCTCTCCTTAGACCCCAATTCACCTCTAATATGACTTATACGCTTATTAACATATCCAATTGATATTCATCATATCATTAATCCTCATTAGCACAAAAAATAAAATAATTGGCCTACCTTGGCATGATGAAATCTTAAATTACTCAAAAAAAATATCAAGGGCCTTAAATTCTCCCCCCCCCCCAAGATCATTCGTCCTCGAATAAGGATTGAAGTTCGTTCACTATCCATAATTATGTAACTTCCGCTTGTTCACATCATGAAATCTATCAACAACTCCGAATTTGGCTAACTCCATCAATTTTCAAAAATTTTGCCAGAGTTTCCTTTGTAATTAGGCCTATCTACCTGTCAGTGAGCCCCCGAAACATATTTCCAAGACCATTACACAGTTTCTGTTATCCCTACAACTGGTATACAATTCATTACCTCAACAACTTGTACATATTTATACACTTTAACATGTCAAAAATGCTACAATTAATCATTACCAATCTACACTATCATTAATCATTTACCAACCACATAAGTTTCATAAAATTTTTCATTTACTACAAGGGTTGCATATTACCCAAATAGCATGAACATTTGAAATTTGGCACACATTGGGAAGTTACAACAATAAGTAAATTCGGGAAAAATGGGGTGCCTTTGCACAAATCTGAACACTACCTCAAATTTATTAAAGACAACAGTTCGCACGATCACTACTCGACTTGTTCGAATAGATGGGGATATTTATCTTTTATTTCTTATTCCGCCTCCCACGTGGCTTCCTCGACTTATAATCTTTTCCATAACACATTTATGGAAACAATCCCAACCTCCAAACTTGTCTAATAAGGATGACATCTAGATATCTCGCATAAACTAACTATCCATTAGTTTCACCTTCAATAATTTCCACCGGAATGATACATAAATGGTCTCCAACTACCTTTTTAGACATAGACATATGAAAACACATAATTCATGTAGAATAATGAAGGTAAACATCATACTCATAGCACGGCTTACTGTGAACTACACTTATGCAACCTTCATTATCAACTCACACAACATCCTTAGGGGAAAGTATTGAGAATAACCCATTCACCTTCCTAAACTCTAAATCTTTATAGGAACGCCCATGCCAAACCTTTGATGACTTTCTACCATTTTTTCTAATATGTGATATCATAAACTAACGATAAAATTACCTATCGAATATGTGGGATCACACGGGGATACTTCTTCTTTGACATGTTTGAACCTTAAATACCCAATAGACTTAATACAATAAGGAGCAACGAATTTCAAGATCGGGCTGGAATTATTCAAGAATCCATTTAGGCCCTAAGCAGAGTATTTCATGAGGTTACATGCTAAGAGACACAAGGATTTCTATTAATGATGCTGAAATGGTCAATCATTATGACGACATAAACTATTAGACAATTAAGGTGTAGGGGTAACTCGTACACTGGCAATAAGAATCATTAAGGAGGAATGTTCAAGTACATGACGCAGTAGCCTCCTAGAGTGTAGGGAAAGTCAGTTTATCAAGAATAAGAATATTCTGGCACCTTGAATGCGATATGGGTTTCAAAACACATGAAGTTGAATTACACCCTTAATATTAACTGACACAATGAATCTATGCCACAAGGCCATGAGGATGAAAAGAAGTTGAGCACTTATGAAATTATCACACTTCCAACAGCTTACCCCTTCTTGATAATTGATACTATATGAGAAGTGTAAAGATACAATAACTTGTCTTCCAATCAATATGCTCATTATATATTCAAAATTCTGAAGGCATCTAATCTCAACCTTTCACGAGTGAAACCACATAGCTAGGACACCTTAATATTGGGACGAAATCATGTATTGGTTAGAGGGGTTCAAATGATTAACATGTTACTCCGGGGAGAAAGACAAATAACACTCCTACCTACCCAGAAAGGTGGAATACCAAGGGTAGCAAAACTTCCCGCACATGATAATGACATAGTCAATGATTCTAGAAGTCAAGTGTATAAAGACAATCAAACTCAATGAGACCGTGCAAAATAATCATTGAAGGTTTGCAGATATTCATGATGAATTCTCCATGGATTTTGACTTAAGAAAGGAAGTGTCATAGTGACACATAGAAGGGCATGTTCTCTCATGGTTATCGAATGAGTGTTCGGAACTAGCACAATGAATTCACTAACTAAGGAACACAATTATCATGTTGTGGAGGTATAAAAAGAAAATAATCATTTGTTATGACCTGGACATGCTTATGCTATACTAACTTCCAAACTGCAATACAAGACCACATCATGGGGCGAACACAACACTAGGAAACCAAGTGAGCTACTTGCTACGGGATGTCCCAAGTGGACACGAAAGTTATACCATGATGGCGATACATGATCTTCCTATGACGGAGATGTGAGGATCTCAATTTTTTTAGAGAGACTTTATGCACATGGTGATCGTTTCGATTGAAATGCACTCATGTGATAGGTGTTAAGGTATGCTCTTATGTTACAAGACAGTGAGGAGCTTTCTTGATAATACTCACAAGAGAGTAGAGTGCCTGTTCAAACCATATAAGACATATATACCGGTAAGTAAAAGAGTGGCTCAAGAAGGGTCGAAACTCTAGGATGATTTGCATGGAACTTGACACCACATGTACAAACTTTATGATGGTGCATGTATAGGCACAAGTGAGCAGATGTTGTCCATTTAAATAAAATGTTTCTGTAAGGAATTCGTCGGGATTAGTCCCTTGTTGAGAATTTTGGAAAAGCAAGTGGGAAGTATTAGTAGTGTTATAACTTAATTCAGGAACATAATTATAGAGCTTAATTCCGTAGGAGGCTATAAGTAAGAGAATCGTGATCGGGAGACTTTGTGAATAATACGTCTCATTCAAAGAGCAGGTGCATGCAATGTTCTGTGATTTAGATTCTTTTGTAAGAACATATCTATGCAAGATCCCAATATAGGTGTACGTATATAATAAGGAAAAGTATGTGGCATTCAGAATGACGTACTAACGGGTCATTTACTTGGTAACTCTAGATTGGTGGGGCAGTGCCTTAACTGATGCACCCCGACTTTATATCTGTAACATACATTAGTAACGTATTGATATACTACATGATATGGTGGTGTAGTGACTTTAATATGAACAAGGGTACTGCCCTTAGCAACGAGTTCTTCCAATCCCTCTATGGCTCGACACATTCTCCTAACAAGTCCTTGGGCAATCCACTTGGACTCAATGGTGGGATCAATCCCTCATTACATGCTTCAAATTCATGGATTATGGTATCAAAAGTACCAATCCTGAGAATAAGACTTAAAGAGAAAATCAGCTCTCTATCTCGAGCTATATCTCACGATATGAAATGTTAAAGAAGGGTGAAATTCCTAAATGTCCAAATAGCCTCCAACTTATAGATGTGGTAGAAAATACACCGATAAGAAGGACTCTACTAGACACCGCTCCGAGACATCCTAGGACACTTTAAAACCTTAGTATCTGATACCAAGTTTGTCACGCCCCAAAATCTGATGAACGCGACTGGCGCTCAACCGAGTAAACCTGATTGAGCAAGCCTGTTATGTTTCATTCTACCCAAACTAATTCACGAATAACTAGGAGATGGATTCCATAGATCATACTTAGTATGTATTTCATGAACAACTTCCACATTATTTCCATTAGAAACTTAAAACATGATTATCAAGATATAGCAAGTTTATAAATCTTTCCTAAACGTCAATATTGCAACTTTAATTCCCAGTACCAAACACCACCCACAACCTCTCTATGGAGCCTCTAAATATAACTGAAGAATAATATGGAAACGCCGGTCTTGGGGTATTTAAAGGTCTCCTACTAGTGCGTTCGTGCTAATGTTCGCGCTAGGTAGGCAGAATACTTCGCAATATACGCGTCTACTAGTGTGATCGCGTTAATGGTCGCGCTAGTGATACATGCACAGTAAAGTGGTCATAACTTTCTATATACATCTCCAAATGATAAACGGTTTGTTGCATTGGAAACTAGACTCAAAGGGATTTATTTTGAGAGGTTGTGCTCCTTATATAACTGGAGATATGATCGTCCAAAGTGAGGTCTTGTGCGTACTCATTCACAACTTTAGTCCATTATGAAATTTTCCAACTTAGCTTAGACTTAGGCCTCTCCTTAGACCCCAATTCACCTCTAATATGACTTATACGCTTATTAACATATCCAATTGATATCAATTATATTAGTAATCCTCATTTTCACACAAAATAAAATAATTGGCCTACCTTGGCACGACGAAATCTTAAATTACTCAAAAAAAAAAAATCCAGGGTCTTACAGTACCAACAACCGAACAATCCACCACCATTTCTTTCTCAAGGTCCTAGTTCTTCCAACAATGATATGGGGAGAATCGAAATGATGTTCGAATAGCTGATGAAGAAGAATGCGGATTCTAATGCACGGTTGGCTTCCCACAATACTATCCAAAAGTTGGAGGTGCAATTAGGCCAAATCTCTGAAGCATTGAATACTCGCCTGAAGGGTGCTCTACCAAGTGATACGGTAGTGAACCCAAAGGGTGGGAACAATCATGTCATGGCGGTTACAACAAGAATGGGAGAGGTAGTGATGTGAATGCCTTGAAATAAAAGCTAGTTGTAGAGGATGATGTTGAGTTGCAAAAGGATGATGTTCCTTTGGTAGTTGAAGATGTGGTTGATGAAAATGTGAACAATTAAGTGAGGATTGATATTCAAGTTGTTGAGGTAGAAACTCAAGATGCTGTGAACTTGTCTAGGGAATACGTGATTAACATGTCGGAGCTGGTTTTGCCTAAAGCCAAGGCTCCTTTGCCAAGGCCACCTCCACCTTATCCTCAAAGGCTTGCAAAGCAAAGAAATGATAATCAGTTCAAAAAGTTCATTGATATGATGAAGAGATTGTCCATTAATGTGCCTTTGGTGGAGGATCTTGAACAAATGTCGGGCTACGCAAAATTCATGAAAGACTTGGCCACAAAGAAGAATTCTATGGATTGTGAAACTATAAAGATGACTCACCAAGTTAGTGCGATAGTGCATTCAATGGCCTCGAAACTTGAGAATCCCGGTGCTTTCACCATTCCTTGCACCATTGGGACTGCAGATTTTGCCAAAGCTTTATGTGACTTGGGAGCTAGTATCAATTTGATGACTTACTCAGTTTTCAAGACTTTGGGTACTGGGAAACCTAGAACAACTTCCATGAGGTTACAAATGATGGATAGATCGATGAAAAGGCCCCTGGGTATTATTGATGGTGTGCTTTTCCGGATACAAATTTATTTTGCCATCTAACTTTTTGATTTTGGATTGTGAGGTGGACTACGAAGTTCCTATTATCTTGGGTAGACCTTTCCTAGCTACGGGGAAGGCATTGGTAGATGTAGAAGCAGGGGAACTCACCTTCCAAGTGGGTGATGAAAAGGTTGTCTTTCATGTGTGCAAGTCTATGAAGCAGCCCAACAGTACCGAGGTGTGCTCTTTTGTGGACCTCGTCACAACTGTGATAATTGATGATACCAGTGCCATGATCAATATAGAGGACTTGTTGGAGGCCATGTTGTTGAATCTTGATGTCAATGAGGATGCAAGCCGAGTGGAATGTGTGAATGCTTTACATGGGATGGGCTCTTATTCTTATGAGCCTAGGAAATTGTCTTTGGATCTTGAAAACCGGAAAACTCCATCAACCAAACCATCAATTGAGGAGCCACCGGTGTTGGATTTGAAACCACTTCCTCCACACGTCAGGTATGAGTTCTTGGGCTCAAATTCTACTTTACCAGTTATTCTTTCTTCTTGCCTTACTAACTTGCAGGTTGACACCATATTGGCGGTGCTTCAAAAGCGGAAAAGGGCAATTGGATGGACTCTGGCTAACATTCGAGGAATAAGCCCCACATTTTGTATGCAAAAAATTATCTTGGAGGATGATGCAAAGCCTTACTTGGAGCAACAAAGAAGATTGAACGAGGCGATGCAAGAAGTGGTAAAAAAAGAGGTGATCAAATAGTTGGATGCCGGGGTTGTGTACCCCATTTCTGACAGCTCTTGGACTTCTCCGGTGCAATGCGTATCGAAGAAGGGTGGCATGATTGTGGTGAAAAATTATCAGAATGAGTTTATTTTTACCAGAACAGTCACAGGTTGGCGGGTTTGCATGGACTACCACAAATTGAACTAAGTGACCCGCAAGGATCACTTTCCCTTGCCATTTCTTGATCAGATGCTAGACCGACTTGCTGGGCATGCTTTTTATTGCTTTTTGGATGAGTATTCTAGCTATAACCAAATCTTGATTGCTCTGGAAGACCAATAAAATACCACTTTCACTTGTCCGTATAACTTTTGCCTTCTCTCGCATGCCTTTTGGGTTGTGCAATGCACCGGCTATATTTCTGCGGTGTATGATGCCCATTTTCATCGATATGGTGGAGGACATTTTGGAGGTGTTCATGGATGATTTTAGTGTTTTGGGGGATTCCTTTGATGCATTCTTAAAGAACCTTGATAGAGTTTCGGCTCGGTTTGAAGAAACCAATCTTGTTCTCAATTGGGAGAAATGCCACTTTATGGTGGAAGAAGGAATTGTACTTGGGCATAAAATTTTAAAACATGGTATTGAGGTTGATAAAGTAAAGGTTGATGTGATTTCAAGGCTCGCTCCCCCTGCCACCATCAAGGGAGTTAGAAGTTTTTTTTGGCACGCGGGGTTCTACCGGAGGTTCATTAAAGAGATTTCGAAGGTAGTTAACCCCTTGTGCAAGTTGCTAGAGAAAGATGCTAAGTTCGTGTTTGATGAGAAATGCATGGAGGCCTTTGAACTTCTCAAGCATAAGCTGACCACCACTCCTTTTATTACCGTGCCTAATTGGAGCTTGCCCTTTGAGCTCATGTATGATGCTAGTGATGTTGCGGTTGGAGCGGTGTTGGGTCAACATGTGAACAAAATTTTTCATCCGGTATACTATGCCAGCAAGACAATGAATGACGCTCAATTGAACTACACGGTGATCGAAAAGGAACTTTTGGCTATTGCATTTGCTATGGAAAAATTTTGGCCATATCTGATGGGGGCCAAGGTCATAGTGCACACCGATCATGCCGCCCTTAGGTACTTGATGACAAAGAAAGACTCCAAGGTGAGATTGATGCGATGGGTGTTACTACTTCAAGAGTTTGATATAGAAATTATGGACAAGAAGGTAGTGAGAACCAAGCGGTGGACCAGTTGTCCCATTTGGAGGAGGAGGGGAGGCCTTGTGATGGCCTAGATATCAATGATTCATTTCTCGATAAACAACTCCTTTCGGTGTCAATGAATTATATGCCATGTTTTTCCGATGTTGCTAATTACCTTGTGACTGGAATAATCCTGTGTGAGCTCTCTTCTAACCAAAGGAAGAAGCCCAAGTGGGATAATTTGGACTTCTATTGGGATGAGCTGTACTTGTTCAAGGTTTGCACGAATAGTGTGATCCGAAGGTGTGTCCCAGAGGAAGAGCAATTGAGTATTTTAGAGGCTTGTCATTCCTCTCCCTATGGTGGCCATCATGGCAGGGTGAGGACGGCTTCTAAAGTTCTTAGTTGTGGGTTTTATTGGCCAACGTTGTTCAAAGATGCGGGTGATTTTGTGAAGATATGCGATGAGTGCCAAAGAGCTGGAGGAATCACGAAGAAAGATGAGATGCCTCTAAATACCATCCTTGAGGTTGATATTTTTGATGTGTGGGGCATTGATTTCATGGGCCCATTTGTTAGCTCTTGTGAAAACACGTACATTCTTGTGGCGGTGGATTAGTTTTCAAAGTGGGTTGAAGCCGTGTCTTTACCCAACAACGAGGCCCGGAGTATTGTGGCATTTTTCAAGAAAAGCATTTTTACAAGGTTTGGTACGCCGTAGAGAAATCATAAGTGATGAGGGTTCTCATTTTTGCAACAGGGCTTTTGACACCTTGCTTTCAAAGTATGGTGTCAATCATAAAGTTTCTACCCCCTATCATCCTCAAGCAAGTGGGCAAGTTGATGTCTCCAATAGGGAAATCAAAAGCATATTGTCAAATACGGTCAATGCAAATAAGACCGATTGGTCAAAGAAGTTGGATGATGCTCTATGGGCTTATAGGACTGCTTTCAAGACTCCTATTGGTATGTGTCCATATTGGTTGGTGTTTAGGAAAGCTTGCCATCTACCGGTTGAGTTAGAGCACAAGGCCATGTGTGCCTTGAGGAAGTTGAACCTTGAGTGGGATATAGCTGCCAATTTTCGGGTAGAACAACTCAATGAGCTTGATGAATTTAGATTTCATGCCTACTCTAGCTCGTCCCTGTATAAGGATAGAATGAAATACCTTCATGACAAGTATACTCAGGGCAAATAATTCAAGGTGGGGGATTTGGTGCTCTTATTCAACTCTAGGCTAAGGTTGTTCCCCGAAAAGCTCAAGTGAAAATAGAGCGGGCCGTTTGAAGTTGTATTGGTACCCCTTTTGATGCTCTTGATCTAAAAAACAAAAATGGTAAAGTCTTCAGAGTTAATGGGCACCGGGTCAAGAATTATCTTGGGAAGATTTATGACAACCACGTGGTGGCTCTTGTTCATTTCAAATGATTATGATGGTAACCTGCATCGTGCCGCGACATTAAATCAAGTGCTTCTTGGGAGGCAACCCATGTGTTTTCATTTTTTTGTTCTTCTTTGATTTTTCTTTGTAGTATAGGATTGATTTTTGGGCTAACTAGTTGTGAGATGTTACAGGATTGAGTTGATGCAATGCAGGACATAATTGAAAAAATGCACAGGTCTCTGAAGTTTCCAGTGCGGCCGCATTACCATTTTGTGCAGACCACACTAGTAAAGGGTGATGAGAGTACTCTTTAAAGTTTGCCACCGTGACCGCGATTGATTTGGTGCGGTCCGTGGTGGACCGCCGCGGCCGCATTCCATTTTGTGTGGACTGCGGTGGGTTGCTAAATTGAGCTTGAACAAAATAGCCCAGTGCGGACCGCGGTCGATTTTGTACAGTCCGCACTAGTAGGTGAGAATGGGCCCCAGGACTTTTTCTATAAATAGTCTCTAAGGGCCCCCTTTTACCCTTTTCGAACCATTCACTCTCAGACTAAGAAAAAGCACTGTTCATAGCTTCTTTTGCTTGTAATTAACTTCTGGAAATAATTAGCTCATTTCATCTCATAACTGGTAACATTACACATCTTTCTACTTGTTTAAATTTTTGTTTTTCTTGCTTTCTTTTCTTTTCCTCTCATATTTTCTTTCATAGAGTAGATTAGGGTTGTTAATTTTTAGGTTAGCATAGACATAGATAGTTAAAATCAATAGGTAACCATGTAGGGACACTAACTAGGTGAAAAATGGGACTTAAAGGCAAAATTTCATGAACCCTAGTTTAGTGCCAAAACTGGGCACTCAGTGCGGATCACGGTTGTTTTTGTGCAGTCCACACTGATGACTTCTGAGATTGTTGAACTATAGGGAGTGTGGTCGCAGTTGATTTTGTATGGTCCGCACAGCCTAGATGCAGAGTGTGGGTAGTCTGAACCCTACCTCTGTGCGGACCACGAATGATTTTGTGCGGTCCGCGGTTACCTCAGTACGGCCGCGGTTGCTTTTGTGCGATCTGCACTGCGTAGATACAGAGGTTGGGTTTCTGAACCACATACCCGTGCGGACCGCGATTGATTTTGTGTGGTCCACACTGGCCCGTGTGCGGCCGCACACCATTTTATGCAGTCCGTACTACACTGTTTCTGCAACATGTCTGCAACTTTTTCTTTCCTGCTTCTGTAACATTGTTCTTAACTGATTACACTGATACTAAGAAGCTAATTGAACTGTGTTTGCAGAAAATGGTAAAACAACGAGGCAAAAGATCCAAACAACCCGGCAGAGGTGAATCCTCCTGGGGAGGGAAAAAGAAATTGATAAGACTCACTCACCAAGTCCGGGAAAACATTTAAAAGACAAGAAAGCTGATCAAAGCTGCTGACAGAGCTGCTTCACATTCCTCAGGGAGTAAGTATGAGCCATCACGGGAAATTTCTTCAGACTCCATGCCAGAGTACATAGAAGATTGGTCAGAGAGACATAGGCTATGAGACACTCCCCCACCATCACCCACTGCCCAAGCTCAACAAATATGGATTCTGAGTCATCTGAGGGCTCAGCAGCAGGTAGTGTGGAATACTTTACCTCTCCCACAGCTTCCTTATCCGGAGAGGGTAGAGGAGAAGAAGAGGAGGAAGTGGAGAAAGATGAGGAGGTAGCTGAAGGAGGTGAACCACGGGTTGGGGGTGTAGATAGAACGAGGAAGCCGGAGGTTTGGCGAGATAGGTTTGTGAGTGAGGTGGCGTACCACAAATTTAGGGAGTGGTGACCGGTGAGGAAATTGATACCAGAGAGGATCTTAATTGATATATATATTTTACCTCACAACCCAATGTGCAAAGACAATTTAGAACTAGAGCGGGCTGGGAGCATTTTCTAAAGGAGTGCATAGATGCCAACAAACTCATGGTCAAAGAGTTTTATTGCAATGTATCCCACATCAAAAAGGGCTCCAAAGTGACCAAGGTTCAAAATTTGAAAGTGTTATTTGAAAGGAAGTACCTTAATGAATACCTTGGCCTCAATGAGGAAGATGAGACCCTTTACTTGGTGAAGTTGGAAATGGGGGAGGAAGTTTGTCCCTAGCTAGCACAGTACCTGGCAATCCCAGGTACCACCCCTGACTGGTTGACCGCTAGAGTCAAAATCTTGAGACGGACCTTAAACTTTGAGGCACGGGGATGGGAGACCTTTGTGTGTAGCTGGTTGGACTCCACGACACATGACAACACCCTTCCTCTTTTTCGGGCTGTGTTAGTGGCTTCTATTATGGCAGGGTACCCCATCAATGTGGGGAATGTGATGTCCCGTATCATTTCTATAGTGGGGGCCGAGCATGACCGAAACTATCCTTTCCCCAACACCCTCACTATGTACTTCCGAGAGTTGCAGGTAGAGAAAAGGCCTTTCGATGTCAAAGTCAAGGCAAAGACCCCTTTCTCTTGGTATAACATGCAGGGGGATGACAACCCCAAAAACAAGAACTTCAAAGCTTCTGCTACTGCCTCAACAGGCCAGTCTGAAGAGCCAGTTGTGGTAGTAGCCTCTGTTAAGCCTACCTCCACTTCCATAGATATCCCTCCCGGTCCATCTACATCCACAACCACTCCCCCTAGTCCATCCACATCAGCAGGCCCGAAGATTCCATCTTCCCGGGCGCATCCCATTACTGCTCAACGACTAAACCAGGCCTTTATTAGCATAAATAACTGGATACAGACTGCCTCATCAAAGTTGTCCACCTTGAGCTCTACTGTAGAGGCTCAGTCAGCTCCTCCAGCTCTACAGGTTCCCCAGTCGATAGAGGATGCGCTCAAAGAGATACTTGACTACCAGAATATGATCCTCGACACTTAAGCATCGCTCTCAAAGGCAGTTGATTCATATAGCAAGGCTCTGAAGGAGCTTGCAAAAGAGCATAAGAAGCTGAGGAAGACACATGCTTCCAACAAGTCCGTGAATGAGCTATGTGTAGATGTTGATAGGCTAAAGGCAGATCACCTGCCTTTAGACTTATTGCTTGAGGACCCAATACCGGTAGCTCATCCATAGCCGGAACAGTCACAGAGTCCTTCGAAGAGGAGGAGGATGATTCCTAGAGCCGATGATGCCATCATCCAGTTGGCGGACCCACCGGAGACCTCATCAGGGCAGCCACAGGATGTACCGGTTTTACAGCATGTCCAGGTCCAAGCCCAGGTCCCAGTAGCAGAGCAGTAGACCACCGGGAACCAGTCTAAGGTTCCTGAGCACACAGAGGACTCAAGGACCACACATGTCTCTATGCAGACAGACAGGCCTTAGGGAGTCTTTTATATCCTTTTTCTCTTATCTTTTTGGTGCTTATTTAGACTAGTTGGCATTGGGGACAATGCCAACTTTCATTTGAGGGAGTAGGCACTATTATTCATTTTGGATGATTGTATATATACTTGATACATTTTTTATGCTTTCGTTTGTGAGCACGTGATTTTTGCCCTAAGCAATAATTCCCAAAATTTCAAACAAAACAATTTCTTTAGTATTTTATAATTTTTGTGAATTTTGTGTCATTTTTTTTGGTAATTCTAGCATTTTATCTGTGCATTTTAATTCATATGAAAAATACAAAAAAAATACACATTTGCATTTAGGATCTAATTTTATATTTTAGGATTAATTAGGAGTTAATTTATTTTAAAACAAAATAGGAATAAAATAACAAAAATAGTTCACTTTTTGCATTTTAATTGTTTTAATTGTGAATTCGTCACGAAAAAGTTTTTAATCAATTTTAAGAATTAATTAGCTTAATTTTGGAAATAAATTGGGTTTCATTTTAATTTTGGCATTTTTATAAAATCAGGAAAAAATACAAAAATACAAAATGAAAACAAAAAATAAATAAACAAAAGAAATAAAAATGAAAGAACAAAAGCAATAAAAGAAGGCTGTCTTCTAAAAATAACCCGAATTTGGGCCAATTTGCTAAGCCCAAAAGAAAATTCCCATGCCCCAGCCCAATTTCCCCAATCCGGCCTGCCTCCTAAAATTGAAACGACACCGTTTGGTGTCAAGAGATCCTGTCCGTCCATCTCCCCAGATCCAACGGTCCACAGCCTCCCTTAATTAAATATTAAATTATCGGGAATATTAATTAAATCAAAAAGACCATATCTCTCCTCCTCGTATCTCCTCTGAGCTTCGCCGGAACCCTACCGCCGGCGAACGTTACCTATGTCAATGGCTCCCAAATTCACACCCTCACACCACCTTAACCCCATCAACACGAATCCATGACTCATTCCTCTCAAAACCCACCAGAACCTCTCAAATCTCCAAAATCCTAGCCGCCGCCCCTGTTTTCTCCGGTGGCGGCGTGGCTCCAATTAATCCAAAATTAACACCAACAGACCATTAAACCTCCTTCTCCTCAAATCCATCGACATCTTCTTTTGAAAACATACAGAAATCCTCAAATATCAAATCTGAGTTCGGAGCCATGTAGCCAAATCCAAACCTACGCATGCAAAGGTTGTATTCCAGTCTCATAGGTTCGGTTTAATCGCAAAATAACGTCTTTCGTTTGTTTCTGACGAAGAACAAGCGGGTGACATTATTTGGGGATTTAAATCGAAGGTCCTCGCTGATTCTGTCCGGATTTTTCGTTAGGTATTTCTTCTATCTCATTTTTTGTAGTGTAATTTCTTCTTCTCCTTCCTCTTCTCTTGCTCTCTTCTGATTGTTTGTGCGGATTTTAGTTTGTTCTTTTGTTTTATGTTTTTTCAGCATTTTCTTTCACATAGCAGTAGTGTTCTTTAGGTTAAATCATGTAGATTAAAATGGTTTCACTTGTTTACTAAGTCGGTATTGTAAGCTGTTGAAGTCTTAGAGTTTACAAGTAATAGTTCTTGCTGTTTTTCTCTTCATAATAGCCTAAGACAATTATATTAGTAATTGTTTGGTTATTTCTTTGCTGATTTGTTTTGTTCCAATAAATGATGACATGAATATGTGATTATAGGTTTAGGGTTTAAGTTTTCTTTTTCAATCATCAAAGTCTTTTCTCATCTGAATGGTTGCTCTTCGTGGTCAAGTAACCCTATTTTACCTTAGGTTTAATTTGTGTCCTGTTAGTTGGTTTAGTTCAATTTATTATTGGTAATTATATTAAATTTAGGAATTGTTTGGATTAAGTCAAATTTTAGTTCTGTTGAATAATTAACTGTGGTCAAGGCTTAGCTTTGGTTGAGCAGTGATTTTAGGAGGTAATAAGGGTAGTTTGGGCATGGGAAAAGGGTAGGTTTATTAGAATTGGTAATTTTAGAAATCAGGCAAGGGTAATTTAGGGATTTAAAGGGAATAGGAACATGATAGAACCTTCTAGGACATTCCAAAATAGGACTTAAGTATACATTTCAGGAAGTTTAAGACATTACTTGGATTACAAGTTAAAAGCTAAAGGACCAAAGTTGAAAATAAATAGGGATTAAAAAGGAATTTGAAAATCTGAAATCTGCACCTTAATTTTGCCTATAAAAAGGCATCAACCTACCTTGCTTAACAAGTTTGGACCCCCCTGAAAATTCCCAGAAGTTGGAGAGACTCTCTGAAAAATTTCAGAAGTTTCAGCCATCAAAAAACCCCCTCTCAAAGCTCTCTCCCTCTAATTTGCAGATTTGCCTTTGAAATTCAAATACTTAAAATCCAAAAACATCAAAAAATCAACAAAAACATTTACTGTTTCATTGCTTATTTAGATCACTTTCCAATTTTCTCTTGGTTTTTCTCAAAAGTCTGTTCTAAGCTCAAGTTTCAGCAATATTTGGGAGTATTTGGCAGTTCGATCGAGTTTGTTTGGGTCTATTTGAGTTGGTTTTGGTTAAGTTTCACCTTATTGAAGTTTCAGACTCACTTTCAAAGGCATTCGAGTGCATTTCGAGTCCTTGTGCTGTTATTTGGTCATTTGCTGTTACTTTGGGTTTTTCCTGTCAAAACTTCCTGATTATTTTCGGTCAAATTGCTCATGTGGTTGCTATCTGTTGGTTGCTGGGTATTAGCTGTGTTTATTGCTGCTAATTCCTTCTTCTTCTTCTTCTATTTCAACCTCCAGGTACACATCCTGACTTTGAGGCCATGTGAACATCCAATTGAAAGATGAAATAAAGTTTGGCTACATGATTTTGTTATAAATTTGTTATAGATATGTTATATTTCATATAGTGTTCCTTGATATGTTAATATCTTTGGTGTAAATAAATCCGAAACTGTTAGGGACTGTTAATGGACTGTATCGGAATGTTTTAATTGAACTATATAGATTGCTTCTATTTTTAGTTTTATATTAATACAACTAGGCAATGCTATTATGATTCAAGTGCCTTTAGAATCTGTTGTCTTAGAAAAATGAACATGATATGTCACTGTTTAAGTATGGGTTGAAGCTTATGTTTTGATAGATAGCGAACTAGGAGCTGGATATGATTAGTAAACAGGATCTGCAATTGTTAAGCATGTGTTGAAGCTTGTGTTTAGATGGATAAAAAATTAGGAACTGAATATAAGTTATTGGCGTGCCGCTGTTTGAAAGTCGAAATAAGATCAAATTCAGGGTAGAAATATTTGAGATTATCATTTTCCTTTTTGTTTGACAATACAACTCAATTACTGTTAAACTTCAAATGTGACTTTATCATATCATCTGGAATAATGTAAGAATAAAATTCTATTGGACTTGATATCAGATATTATTAATGTTAAACTAGATGTCCTCATTGGATTGAATTGGTAATTACTTGGGTTTCTATTAATTGTCGAGATTCAAAAGTATTAACACGTTAGTATTGTGTTGCTGATTTTTTTTGTTTTTTTCAAGTCCTGGGCTGATTGTGGAGGCCCAGTAAAATGGAAGTTTAAAAATCCCCACTAGGATTATGGGTTTTGGGTCTCCTAGTTAAGTAGCATGTTTGAGCTAAGAGGTTCACCTCTTGCTCAATTATGGACTTGAACTCGAGACCTAAATTCCTTGATCACTTTAAATATTAGCAATAATAATATTAATCAATTAGGGTTTGTTGGAGATAAATTAAATAGAAAATCCTAGTTTGCTTTAGGTTGACCTTTAAATAAAAATGAGACGAATCTCGCCAAACAAAAATATACAATTGCAGGGCCCTCATTAATTTCTTAATTAAAAATATTTAGAACTTGGGGCGTGCCGTTTAGCGAACTTCATGTCCTCCCCCAAAGTAAAAAAGACGTTAGTCACTTTAGGCGCATTTTTAATCCTACCTTCTTAAATACGGGTGTGCATTTCATGCAACCCAAATCCAAATCCAAAAAATGTTGAATGAGAATGTGTCGAGGATCCGGGTGCATTTCAAGTGACATGATCCAAAAATACATTTTTAAACGACGTTCACTTTCTCAAAAAGTAACTAAAAGCGGTAAATTATCTTAAAATTGCACTATAGGTTGGAGCATGTAAAAAATTAGATTTTTAGCCATTTATAATAATTTAAGCGACCGTGCTAGAACCACGGGATCCGGGGGCGCCTAACGCCTTCCCTCGGGTCAACAGAATTCCTTACACAGAATTTATGGTTCGTAGACTCCAAATGGGAAGCCGACAATTTTCCTCGATTTGGGATTAAGTTAAACCGATGATTTGGGACACCAAAAGCCAATCCTATCCCAAGTGGTGACTCTAAAAAGTAAATAAATAATCCCAATATCGAATAATGTCACATTTATCCTTCGGGGTAGGTGTGTAAAATAGGAGGTGTGAAAGCTCTGGCGACTCTGCTGGGGATAAGAACCCAGAACTTCGGTTCTGGGTTCAAGAATTCGAGCTCAGTTAAATTGTTGTATTTGGCTTTATTTGATTTTGCTACATGTTCCATGCCTTGTGTGCTAAATGTTTTATCGCTTTAATATTTGTTGAATTGTATATAAACTGTCACGAATCCCTCCCTCTTTCTGAGTCTTCTAGATCATGGAGAAGGGTGCACTTCATGTAGCTTCTCTTCTGTTAGAGTCTTTTTCCCAATTTAGAACGAGGTTTGGATAAGTTGCAAAGCCGGCGGAACTTCTATATCCCCGGTACGCTGCCTCCCCCTCGGCTCGAGTTGTCCGCTCGGTAAGCCAGGTCTAGAACAATTAGGATTTAAACCTAGAAGAACAAAAACTCATGCCGGATCTCTAGTAGGACGTTTGTTTGCATCATGTGCATTTGACTTAGGGGACTCAACACAGGGGTTGGGTCCGTCTAGGACAGGTGACCTGAATTGAAATGACCATGCTGATGCATCTTACGTGCTACTTGCATTTATTTGCTCGGTTTTGCATGTTGACCGGCTTGTATACATTGAGAGAAAATTGAGAAAATAGCAGTGTTAAGACACAATGAGAGAAAATTGAGAAAAAATAGCAGTGTTAAGACTCAGTGAGGATAACCTTTTGTTGTGAAAAAACAAATACCCAAATAGTACTGAAATGCTGCCGAATTTTGAAAAATGAAAAAAGAAAATATTTGAGAAAACAGAAAGAAAATTGTTGTTCAAAATAGTTTAGATTTTGGCAAATCTGCCCGAACTACGCTGGTTTGATTCTCACCGGATGCGAGATACATAGGCAACCCTCATCGGGTCCAACCACCCTTTTTCCAAAATAACCAAAAAATGTCAAAATTTTAATTTTCATCATAAATAAAGTCGGGCGATGCAATTCTTGTTAAAATAAGCCGAATATCCCCAAAAGGGCGCTAGAAGGCTGTTTTTGCAAGAACAGCCACCCTGAGTCATTTTAAATGGTTCGCGGGCACAGGCTTAAAATCTTCCTCCCAAAAGTGCTGAAAGGCCATATCTGCAAAACCAAGTCCTTGATCTTCCTGAAGGAGAATTTTGTAAAAAAAATAGCCACTTTTTTTCCTTTTAGGTCAAAATAAATCATTAAAATACTCCTTAGATGTCTTTCTTTCATAAATTAAAAAAAAATAAAAAAAATAACAACTTTTGAAAATTTGAGTCCGAAAAATATTTTTGCTCAAAACCCAAAATATTTTCGTAAAAGTCCCTATTTCGAAAGTTAAGAAGCAACTTTCAAAATCCAAAAAAAAAAAAAATTTCTTTCGTGTTAGAAAAAGAGAAAATAAATAAAACTCAAACAAAAATATTTCTTATTACTTCTAAATTCTCAAAGTTCCAATAAAAATAAAAGAAATTTTTAGAAGTCTTTCTTTCA
Organism: Nicotiana glauca; assembly: GCA_026770625.1. Lineage (NCBI taxonomy): Eukaryota > Viridiplantae > Streptophyta > Magnoliopsida > Solanales > Solanaceae > Nicotiana > Nicotiana glauca. The sequence continues at coordinate 25,102 of MU667763.1, forward strand.
AACAAAAAGAAAAATCAAAATAAAAAATCAACAAATATTTCCCTTTTCCTTTCAGAGCATTTCTTTCAAAATGTCAAAAAAAAAAGTTAGCTTATTTACTTTATTTGTAAGAACTACGCTTGGTCTGATTCATGCGGGGCCATGATACGTAGGCAATCTACATAAGATTCGACCGTAATCCTAAGAAAAAGAGAAAAAGAGATACGCGAGGGAAATAAAAGGAAAGAAAAAACAAGAGAGAAAAGAAACACAAAATAAAAAAATAAGGCATTGAGAGAAAAACCCTGGCCAAAGAAAAGAAAAAGCAAAAAATAAAAATAGAGAAGCAAGAAAAGAAAATGAAAGAAAACAAAACAAAAAGAGAAAGAAAAGAGAAAAGGAATAAGAAGAAAAGCCGGGATGACGCATGCAACCGAAGCAAACATGTAGATATCCATTTAACTATATAGGTGCATCACACTCTAATGTGCAGTTACCTATCTGTTACTTGTTTCATATTAACCGTTTGCTGCTGTCTATTCCAGATGAGTATTTTAGAAACCGTGGTTGGTTTGTGGTAAACTGGCCTCGCATCGATACTTCACCAGATCCAAAGGAAAAACTAAGATGTCATCTGAAATGACCTTGCTTACAGTTCCCATACCTGAAGATAGCCCAATCTCTGGGATCCCGGCCTCTGAATCCTATACATCTAAAGAAAATCGGATCGTGCGCTTGCGCTTGATGGAAATGTGGGATGCTTGGAATAACGGGAAGGATCCCCCAAGCACTATCCCCCGATTCCCGGAGTTGTTCCCTAGATCTGGAGGTGCTACCACGGTCCCTATCAGCCGCCTAAATATTCCTCTGGGGCAACCTACCATGACTGCTAACTTTTTCGGAACACCCTCTAAGGATCATCCCCAAGTGTTCCCATCTGGAATTGCTCCCAAAATCTTTACAGCTCCACCATCTTCTGCAACTACCCAACCATCGATACCAAAACATGTTTTTGACCCTTCGGTCTTCACATTTCAGAATCCAGTTTTTCAGGCCGACCCTCCTCACTATCCTCAATATGCCTACTCTCGGCCACCATATGAGATCACACCGGGGCAGGACAAAACCCCTAAAGCCCCGGAGCAGGATGAAATGACAAAAAGAATGAGGAGTTTAGAGCAAAGTCTGAAAAATATGCAAGGTCTAAGCAGGAAGAAGAGTGTTTCTTACAATGATTTGTGCATGTTCCCTCACGTGCACCTGCCTATGGGATTCAAGATGCCAAAGTTCGAAAAGTATGATGGACATGGCGATCCCATTGCTCACCTCAAAAGGTATTGTAATCAATTGCGTGGGGCTGGTGGGAAAGAAGAATTATTAATGGCTTACTTTGGAGAAAGCTTGGTGGGCATAGCGTCATAATGGTACATGGATCAAGATGTCTCACGGTGGCATATCTGGGATGATCTGGCCCGAGACTTTGTTAGACAATTTCAGTATAACATAGACATTTTTCCAGACAGGAACTCCCTGGCGAATCTCAAGAAAATCCCCTCAGAGATTTTCCGCGAATATGCAATTAAGTGGCGTGAACAGGCGTCAAGGGTGAAGCCTCCAATAGATGAAGTGGAAATGGTCACTGTATTTCTTCAGGCCCAGGAAGCGGACTATTTTCAGAATATGATGTCGGCCATGGGCAAGCCTTTTGCAGAGGCAATTAAAATCGGTGAAATGGTAGAGAATGGACTGAAAACAGGCAGAATTTTGAGCCAATCATCTATTAGAGCAACCTCCCAAGCCATCCAAGGCGTGTCTGGAGGAATGGCAAACGGTAGGACGAAAGAGGAAATGTCCATGGCGGCTTCGGGTGCGAGAAGACACCGCGCTCCTAGACCCATGTTTTTAGAAAGAACCCCTCAGCATTATTACCCTCATCAAGAAATGTCCTATACTCCACAACCATATGCGGTCATGAATGCTCAATCCTTCGCACGACCGCAGCCACATGCTAACAGAAATCAACCCTCATTCCCAAGAAATCAGCCTCCCCACCAGAACCACTATAATCCTCGACCTCCGAAGAATAACTTCCGTCCCTGGGAACCACCCAAGAGACCAAACTTTACCCCAATTGGTGAATCTTACTCTAGTTTATTCCCAAAACTGGTCCAAATGGGTCTACTGTAGCCGGTTCCTCAGAACAGACAAAACCCGGCATCGCCTGCCTACAGAGCTTGTGTCAGGCGTGCATACCATTCAGGGGCAGAGGGCCATCATACAAATGACTGTTGGACTCTGAAACAAGCGGTGGAGAACTTAATAGAGCAAGGGAAAATTGTGTTGAAGGATGCGGATGTCCCAAATGTTACCAATAACCCTTTGCATGCTCACAACAACGGGCCATTAATCGGGATGATTTGTGAAGATAGGGAGTTTGATCCAACCTTAAAAGCTATAGTTGCTATCGCTGATGCGGAAAGAAAGCCAAAGGTGACCTCGAAGCAAGAGGAAGGGGAAACGAAGTGCAAAATCACCGAGACAGAACCAGAAAAGAAAATTGATTTGAAAAAAAGAACAGAAATGTACATACCCAAGCAAGCCTATGTGGTGCGGGGGACAATCAAACCACCTCGGCTGAGTGAGCCAGTGGTTATTGGATGCGTACCACAAAAGCCGATGACCAACCCTATTGAGAAATATTCCCCTATTAGGCGTGTCCTGCCTAAGAAGCCTGTGAGTGCTGAGGAAGCAGAAGTGTTCTTTCAAAAAATGAAAATGGCTGAAACTTTTGTCAAGCCTAAGTACAGTAAAGAGGAAGATGATGAGGTTGCCATGGCTGAAGACATCGAGGAAATACGTGTGGTAATGAGGAAAATGCTCTACGAAACCCACATGGTCCATCCGGGAGAGGGCTAGCATTGCTGAGGTGCTATACATAGGACCAAGTGCCAAGCTTTAAAACTGGAAGGCTACGCCATTCCCGATTAGGCGGGAGTCCCGGTAGACTTGTCCTGCAACCTTTTCTGCATCCCGAGTTATTTCAGGGTGTAACTTGGATGTTTCCTATAGTTTCTTGTCTTTAAATTCCCGAATGTGAACCATGTTATCTTTAAAATTCCAAAAAATGAAATCAATATTTCATAGTTCATTTTTCTTTCTGATGTTGCTATTTTTCCCCTTCATTTCTTCTTTTTAGTTCTAATAATGCAGCTTTAAATTACATGACATGCTTGCGGACTTCACGCCTAGATCCCGAAACGTTGTCAGATTTCGAAATAAAGAATCAAGAGTCGAAATGCAAAGAAGGTAGCCTTGAGAAAATAAAACAAAGAATTAGAACAATTGAAGGAAAATTGGTTCACGTACATTACAACAAAAGAGTGTGTTGTACTCAGGGAACACCCGGGTAGTTGTACCAACAAAGAATGGCCCATGCTTACAACAAGAAAGTGCGGCCCAGGAATCTTGAAATAGGACA
>MU667763.1:40858-72076 GCA_026770625.1 Nicotiana glauca
TATCGGAATGTTTTAATTGAACTATATAGATTGCTTCTATTTTTAGTTTTATATTAATACAACTAGGCAATGCTTTTATGATTCAAGTGCCTTTAGAATCTGTTGTCTTAGAAAAATGAACAGGATCTGTCACTGTTTAAGTATGGGTTGAAGCTTATGTTTTGATAGGTAGCGAACTAGGAGCTGGATATGATTAGTAAATAGGATCTGGAATTGTTAAGCATGTGCTGAAGCTTGTGTTTAGATGGATAATGAATTAGGAACTGAATATAAGTTATTGGCGTGCCGCTGTCTAAAAGTCAAAATAAGATCAAATTCAGGGTAGAAATATTTGAGATTATCATTTTTCTTTTTGTTTGACAATACAACTCAATTACTGTTAAACTTCAAATGTAACTTTATCATATCATCTAGAATAATGTAAGAATAAAATTCTATTGGACTTGATATCGGATATTATTAATGTTAAACTAGATGTCCTCATTGGATTGAATTGGTAATCACTTGGGTTTCTATTAATTGTCGAGATTCAAAAGTATTAACACATTAGTATTGTGTTGCTGATTTTTTTTGTTTTTTTCAAGTCCTGGGCTGATTGTTGAGGTCCAGTAAAATGCAAGTTTAAAATCCCCCACTAGGATTATGGGTTTTGGGTCTCCTAGTTAAGTAGCATGCTTGAGCTAAGAGGTTTACCTCTTGCTCAATTATGGACTTGAACTCGAGACCTAAATTTCTTGATCACTTTAAATATTAGCATTAATAATATTAATCAATTAGGGTTTGTTAGAGATAAATTAAATAGAAAATTGTAGTTTGCTTTAGGTTGACCTTTAAATAAAAATGAGACGAGCCTCGCCAATCAAAAATATATAATTGTGGGGCCCACATTAATTGCTTAATTAAAAATATTTAGAACTTGGGGCGTGCCGTTTAGCGAACTTCATGGCCTCCCACAAAGTAAAAAAGTCGTTAGTCACTTTAGGTGCATTTTTAATCCTACCTTCTGAAATACGGGTGTGCATTTCATGCAACCCAAACCCAAATCCAAAAAACGTTGAATGAGAATGTGTCAAGGATCCGGGTGAATTTCATGTGACGTGATCCAAAAATACGTTTTTAAACGACGTTCACTTTCTTAAAAAGTAATTAAAAGCGGTAAATAATCTTAAAATTGCACTATAGGTTAGAGCATGTAAAAAATTAGATTTTTAGCTATTTATAATAATATAAGCGACCGTGCTAGAACCACAGGATCCGGGGGTGCCTAATACCTTCCCTCGGGTCACAGAATTCTTTACACAGAATTTCTGGTTCGCAGACTCTAAATGGGAAGTCGACAATTTTCCTCGATTTGGGATTAAGTTAAATCGGTGACTTGGAACACCAAAAGCCAATCCTATCCCAAGTGGCGACTCTAAAAAGTAAATAAATAATCCCAATATCGAATAATGTCACTTTAAATGGAAAAACTAGTGTAAAAAAGGAGGTGTGATATTTTTTATCTTTGGTCTATATATAATTCTGATATTTCGTTACATTTATCGCATTTTGATTTCACTTTGGGTCTGTATATAAAGTTATATCTCATTGTATATATTCATCCCATCTATTGTATATTCAAAACCCCTCTTGTATATATTCATTCTATTTTTCACAAAAAAAAATTTGTTTTTAGCTTCTTATGTGTGATTCGTAGCTTTTTGTTTTCGAAGTTGCAATAAGCCTTTGATTTTCTTAATGCCACGGTTCTTTCCAAAGGTGGAGTGTTGTGTGAAGCGGGTGGCTCTTCCTAATGATGGATGGTGTGACAAGCTTCTTAAGGGTTTGAGTCCGCTTTTCATTTTGTTTTTAATAGTAGTAGTTAAGGGCGCCTCAAGCAAAGCTTCACTTGGGCCTACCACATTTTCCTTTGATCTTATGGTCAAAAATAAATTGTTGTATTTAGGATGGTAAAAGTAGTGACCTTGAGACTCTGGTGTTGACCGATAATCATCAAGTGGTTCTTTGGGACCATTGTGTGCTCAAATAGTATCTAAGGTCGCTGTGGGCCCCCGACTCTAGGTCTTTAGCGATCCCTTAGCTTGTGTGGTGAGTAATTGAATTTCACGTCCAAATCCCGAGCCATTGGTCTAGAACTTGCCCTGAATGTTTGTTGAGGCGAAATCCTAAGTGAATTTTGACTTGAGACATGATTGTAGGCTCTCCTTGATCCAAATGATAGTTTGAACAATTCCATAGCCTACCAATGATAAGATCCCTAGTTAACCCTTTTGAGCCTTAGACCTTTTTCCTTCAAGAACCATTACAAACCTATACCCGTTCTAAAAGATACCCTCTCTTGGCATCCAATATTTCCTTCAGCACATGGCAAAAGTATAAGTTTTGGGGAAAGAGACGAGGATTGCAACAAAGTGGTAAAAAGGCACAAAAATGAAGAAAAAGAAAGGCAATGAAAAAGAAAGAAAAGCAAAAAGACAAAAAGAATGTTCAATGTGAAAAAGAAAATAAAGGGATTCAAGAAAAGCAATGAACGAAAGGTGTGGAAAGTTGAAAAGGAGAAAAGGTTTGAAATGCATAAGAAAGAGTGATATTATGGCTCTCTAACCCCTTAGAAAGAAGTAAAAATGACTCAAATAGTCAAGTGAATGGATGTCAAATGAATCAAAATAAGTGCTTAAAGGAAGATGGAACCAACTTAGACCAAAACATTTCCTACCCTCAACCAAATGCCTTCATAATATCTCCACAAAAGCCCTATGTCACACCTCCTTTTTCCTACCATACCCCTGGAAGGGATATAATAATTGGAGTTTTTCCAATTAAAGGACAATCGAAATGGGACTTATTTATTAAAAAGATTCAGAGTCGCCACTTGGGAGATTTATTGTGTCCCAAGTCACCGGTTTTAAATCCCGAATCGAGGAAAGGGTTGACTCTGTTTAGCAGTCCGCGAACCAGAAATTCGGATAAGGAATTCTATTAACCCGGGAGAAGGTGTTAGGCATTCTCGAGTTCCGTAATTCTAGCACGGTCGCTCAACTGTTATAATTGGCCTAATATCTGATTTTAACACATGTCCATCCTATATTGCAATTTTAAAATTATTTACCGCTTTTAATTGATTTTAAAGAAGGTTGAACGTCGTTTAAAGCGTGTTTATGGATCACGTCATATGAAATGCGTCCGGATCCGCGACATATTTTATTCAACGTTTTGAGATTTGGATTTGGGTCACATGAAATGCACACCCGAGTTTAGGAAGGTAAAATTATTAAATAACACGCCTAAAGCAACTAACGCGTTATTAACTTTGCGGGAGGCCATGAAAATTCTCTAAATGGCACATCCCGAGTTCTAAAGATTTTAAAGATAAAATTAAGGAGGGCCACACAATTTGTGGATTTTGTTTGGCATGGCACACCTCAGTTTATTTTAAAGGCCATCCTAAAATGAACTATTATTATCTATTAAGGATTGGCTCTAAAAAAACTTAATTAATTAGCACTATGAATTAATTAATATTAAAAGCATTCGAGAAAACTCGGGCCTCAAGATCAAGTCCAAACTCAAACAAGAGGATATCCATTATTAAGACCCCTTAATTCAAATTTTCTACTTATCTTGAAAGGCCCAAGCTTGCATTACAATTTTGGCCCCTAGCCTTAATTAAAACCTTCAGCATTTTTGGTCTTCAAAATTAACCCAGGAAGAAAAGATATCACCGAGCTTTATAAGAAGCTGTCCGATACTGGGCCTCAATACAAGTCCAGTGCGGAAGCAAGCTGGAGATTGGGATCCAAGACTAGATCCCGATCAGCCCATAAAATGACTTAATTCAAAAAGGGGGGGGGGGGGGGGGGGCTGATAATGCTTGGGCCTCTGATTATCTAAATATTGGGCCCAATTCTCATTTACACAAATTTTTCTCTCTTTGGCTCCTGAATAGGCCCAAAATACAGTATTGATTTCAATTTGGGCTTGCTAATAATTTTATGAACAAACGAACGATTTATTCCAATCAAAGGCCCGCTAACTTTTCAATTCAAAAATCATGCACAGTTTCAGCTTGTTTGCCTATTGGTAACTAATATACTCGATCTGGAATTTAGTAGCCCTTTAGTTTCAATTAGTACACTTTGAAACAACTTAGTTATGAACTGAAAATAGACGTGATCACTGAAGTTCTCAATTTGTTTACATATTCATTTCGGAACCATTCAACAGACACATGATGTAAATATTACGTTCAACAACCATATGATGAGCAACAACAAGCATATGATGAGCAGACTAAAGCAAATATTACGTTTAAGCTACAAGACATATTTAGTTTCAAATCAGTATGATCACACATATTGATTTGGACTCCATTCCCAAACTACACCTTAATCTAAGCTTATACCTCAAATTAACATAATAGCCAAGCTGAAATTAATTAGACTACAGCTAACATCCTACTCATACAATTCTAAAAACAATCTATACAGTCCAATTAATACAATAAGGTTTTAGCCAAGTCATGGAATTACTTGAAATACAATAACTCATTAAAAGAAAAATCAACAGGAAATCATGCATCAGTTTTCATTTCATTTCCAAACTTGAGAGCTACATCAAAGTGGATTCAGGATATGTACCTGGAGAGTGAACAAAGGAAAAGAATGAGGAATCAGCAGAGCAAACACATCAATTAAGACCAGCAGCAAACACAGCTCAACAGATCGAGGGCCAAAACCTAGGGAACTTGATCTCAAACGAACAAAAACCAATAGCAAACCAGTTTTTGGAGAAACAATACTCGAATTAGTGAATGCACACCCCAGCACTTCTAAATCTGACCTTAAAGCTACTATTTAATCCATGCTTCAACCTTCAATGAACAAGGATTCAATTTTTTACCTCTAGAACTCTTCACTTTCAGATTTTCAGTTTTTTTTTGGTTTTGAAATTTGAATTTCAAATTTTTTCAGATTCTATAGGGTTCTGATTTTGAATTTTGAGTTTCAGATTTTTGGGAGCTCTCAACTTCTCAAAAACATCTCTTGCAAGGCAAGGGTACTGCCCTTTTTATAGGTAAAGGCTAGGGCAACTTTCAGATTTTCTTTTACACCCTTAGTCCCTTGTTTAATTTCAGTTTTTTAGCTAATTAGTCCCTTAATTCATGCCTTGTTGGTCAAGTTATACTACCAATTTCCTGAATTTCACATTAAATCCCAATCTAGAAGGTTTTAGGGGGTTCCAATTCAGTTACTGCAAGATTCTTGCATTGTAGAATGCCTATACTACCCCTGATTTCATTCTGAAATTACTAACCTAAACTAAACTAAACTCAACCCCTCTTAACTTGGTCAACATAAACAAGGTTAATTAATAAGGGCCTGGAAATGTTCAGCAACAACCAAACAACCTTTAATTGAACTAATCCTATTTTTACTCTTGAATTAATTACTAACAGTCCAAATTAAAAGCTATTAGTGACATTTTATCAATTAACGGGAATCTAAGAGAACAAGTAAAAATTAATCAACAACACTAAATTATGAACTTAAACTGACTCAATACGAACTGAGAAGAAATCAAAAAACTTAAACTAACTAAACTAAAAAAAATCTAGAATACTGGTTACTGCACGAAAAAGAAAATAAAGCATAAAGAAAACATGCATGAATGGATTAACGTAAAAACAAAGTCTAAACTAATTTTAACAAGAAGGAATTTCAAATAATAAAAGAAAAAATAGGAAGAACTTACCTATATAAGGTTTGAACATGGCTGGACTCCGATTCGAGTCCCAAAATGATGTTAGACGTTTGTTCTTGGCTTGTTAGACGTTTGTTCTTAGCCAAGAACAAACGGAAGCATTATTTTGTGACTCAAATCGATCTCTGGACTCAAGGATTTGGGAGGAAATCAAACAGCTTAATTTAAAATCTGGGGACTTTGGGTAAGATTTGAAGGTTATTGGTGGGGATTTCGAAAGAGGAGGGTGAGGTGGCCTTAGGGTGTGATTTTTGTTGGGTTTGGAGGCAGCGGCGCCGGACACGGCGGAGGCAGTGGCTAGGGTTTCAATTATTTGACGCGTTTGGGTGAGATTTGAAAGAAACAGATGTCGGATTTGGAAAGGGAAGGTGAAGAGGAAGATACGGTGTAAATTTGGGAGTCATCGGAGAATCACCGCCAGCGGAGGTGATTTCTGGCCGGTGGCGGACGACGGAGGACGGTGGCATTACGGTTCAGGTGAGAGGGGTGTCTGAGAGACGAAGGGTAGGGGCTTGAGGGGGGTAGGGGTGGTTTGGACAGATTTATATTAATTGAGGTGGGCTTCTCAACCGTTAGATTTAAAAACCTAGACGGTTGAGATTGATTGGAGCTGAAACGACGTCGTTCCATGGGGCATGTGGTCTGGACCGGATCGGAGTGGTTTTGGGCAGGGTTGAACGGTTTTGGGAAGGGGTTTTGCTTGGGCTAATATAAATCTGGCCCAAAATTACATAAGCTAGCCTTTCTTCTTTTCCTTTGTTTCAATTCAATTAGTTCTTTTCCTTTTCATTGTTTTTCTCTTTCGTTTTTTTTCTCTTTTTTCTTCTTTCTTTCTTTTTTTTTTGTATTTTTTTAAAAATACAAAAATTAAATTAAAAAGACCCGATTTAACTCTAAAATTAAACTAATTAAATTTCAAAAATTACTTAACTCCTAATTTAAAAGAAAACTAAGGAAAAAGTTGAAAAAATTAAAAAAATAAAATGCAAAAGGACTAATTTTTTTATTTTCTTCTATTTTTGTAATGTTAATTAACTAATAGAACTAAAATATTAAAATTGGGTCCTAAATGCAAATGCACTTTTTTTTGTATTTTTTATGAATTATATCAATTAAAAATACACACAAAAAATGCAAACAAACACAAAATTATGCAATTAATTCCCTAAAATAAAAGAAAATTCCTAATTTTTTTAATTCTATAGGAGTAATTCAAGCAAGGCAAAAATCACGTGGTCACAGCTTCCCATCTTTGCTCGGAGACACGAAGGATTTTCGGGCAAAGATAAATGAGCAATAATGAGAGATTTTTGCCTGCTGGGCACTCCATGAGAAGCACTTTGGAAAAACGTCTGACCGAACCTTGCTTCAGAGGTTGCCTACATATCCTTGGCTATAAAGGAATCAGGTCAGTGTAGTTCTGGAAGGTCTGGTAGCTGGGACTACCATGGAGTTGTGGTTTCACTATTGCTGCTTGTGCTACTACTACTTACTAAAATCCTTATTACACCGTGTCAAAAATAAGAAGAAGCTAGACTAAGCTATGATCTATGAATTACAAAAGATCCTATCTATATTTTCTAACTTGCCCTTGTGGTTCTTGTTGCCTTGTTCACTTGTATTCTCGCGGCGACATCCTTTTGTTGCTGCCTTGAATTGTGATCTGAGATGTTTTCCCTTTCTCCGAGTAATGCTTGACCGCTAAAACTTGAAATGTAGTCCTCTGTTCTCCAGGTGGTCTCCTTATTGCTGAAACTTGAAATATAGTCCTCTGTTCTCCAAGCGGGCTCCTGATTGCTAAAACTTAAAATGTATGCCTCTGTTCTCCAGGCGGGCTCCTGACTGCTGAAACTTGAAATGTAGTCCTCTATTCTCCAAGCGGGTTCCTGACTGCTGAATCTTGAAATGTATGCCTCTGTTCTCTAGGCGGGCTCCTGACTTCTGAAACTTGAAATGTATGCCTTTGTTCTCCAAGCGGGCTCCTGACTACTAAAACTTGAAATGTGTGCCTCTGTTCTCCAAGCGTGCTCCTGACTTCAACAAAATGGACAAAACAAAGAAATTTTTCTGCCCCAGTTTGGTGACTGGGCATCATATTACCAGATATTAATAAGAATTTGAAAGCTAAAATTTGAATTTTACTCCCTCTATTCTTTAGGCGGGATCCTGACTACTGAAACTTGAAACGTGTGCCTCTGTTCTCTAGGCGGGCTCCTTACTGCTGAAACTTGAAATGTATTCCTCTGTTCTGCTGGCGGGCTCTTGACTTCACAAAATAGACAAAACAAAGAAAATTTTCTGCCTCGGTTTGGTAGCTGGGCACATGGGTGAGTGTTAAACTTAATCATTATACCAACTATTATTTAGAACTTGAAAGCTACGTCCTATTATCTAGGGAGGTCCTGACAACTCTTAACAATTACGAACCTAAGTTATATCTTCTAAAGGTATTACTCTCACTACACTTGTTATCTAAGAGGTCTTAACTACTCCCCATTATCCAGGAGGGTCCTGACAATTTCTAGTTAAAAAAAAATAGTTTTAACCTAAGTTATATCTACTGAAGGTACGACTTCCACTATATCTTGTTATCTAAGCAGACCTTAAAACTACGTCCCATTATACAGGAGGGTCCTGAAAACTCCTAATTGAATCCTATCTTAAACATGCCAACTTTGAAACCAACTTATATTCCTTTGAGGTACATTTATGCTATTCATGACTATTTACTAAGCCCCAATTTTCGGAAAGGTCCTGAGAATTTGCGGTCATACCTGTTTTGGTGCTTGCCCTTCCCCTTTGGGGAGTTTCTCCGAAACGAGCAACAACTTTCTGCCCCTATTTCAATCAAACAAAAATCTTGTTAGTTTAAAATAGTGGTTAGTTGATGGCATTCTTGCTGAAGCTGTCTCTGCCGCTGTGTTTTGCTTTGACCTGCATCTCGAGCTAACCATGAACCTCTTGACTTTCTGAGTGACTTTCAAAACCCATGACTTTTGATGACCTGAGTGTTCTATCCCATACTGTTGTTTTACCTTTCTGGCCTTTTTGTCTAAAACTTTGCATCTCCCCACAAAACTACCAATCAATCCACCAATGAAACTTCCGGTGACCCTTTGTATATTACTTTGCATCATGCCATCTTTGGTACGTTCTAGCCCTACTGTGCTTTGCAATTGGGAAACTGGTAGTGAGCCTTGACATCCTTTCTTCTTTGTTTTGAACAAAACTAACATTGACCTATCTTAGAGAAACAAACCCCAAAAGTAATGGAATGCAATGACTTTGAGAGTTAAGGATAAAGAGAGTCCAAAACCGGACGACTTATGAAAAGGAAAGAAAAAGAAAAGAGACTTATCTGAGTGGAACAAGTTGATACCATTGATCATGACATGCATTTCGGACTAATCGGCCCAATCCGTCCAACCTATCACTTTCAATTGCCATGTAGTTCCATAACCCGATTTCTTCAACCAAACCCTAACCTTGTCCATCCTGCAGTGTCCTGAATGATTTTCACCCACAAAATCCCTCTCATATGAAAACTCACTTTTGCCTTAAGGTGCCCGCGAGGGTTTTCACCAATAAGACTCTCTCATTTTGATTTCTCTCAACTCATTTTCGCCTTACGGTGCCCGTGAGGGTTTTCACCAATAAGACTCTCTCATTTTCATCATTTTTCTGCTTGGACCAGAGTGTTGTCCCTGACATGGATTACCTCTTCTTGCTTGACTTGGCATTTCTTGAAGACTGATCGGAAGGTCTTTCTTTAGACCGTAATGCAGGCTTTTGGACAGGGTTAGAAAAAAAGGGTATCAAAGGCTCAAAATAATTGAAATGGGTTCAAATTGCAACTTTTGGAATCAAATCTCTTGTGCAACCGCAATTTCTGCTCCAGTTTCTCGCTTGGGGACTTTTGGATTTTTATTATGATGGGACCGAACCGTGAGGCTACCTACGTATCCTTAAAAGGAATCAGGTCAAACGTAGTTCATGTCACAAAATTACTTTGTTGTTGTGATCTTTCCTTCTATTTTTCTTTTTTTCTCTCTCTCTTTTTCCTTCTATTGATTTTTTTTTTCTTTTTTTTCTTTTTTTTCCTTTTCTTTTCTTTTCTCTTTTTCTTTTCATTTTACTTTTTCTCCTCTTTCTTTTTCATCATTTTCTTTCTCTTTCCTTCACTTACTTTCCACGCCTGTGTTTACGAATTTTTTCACTGATTCCGAAAGAGGGGTATGAAAGCAAATAAATGCAGCTCAAAGGGTAACAAAGGCTAAAGTGTTTAGATAGCAGAACAAAATGCCTTCATCATTCCAATCTTCAAGATATGCCAAAACAGACAAATGCAATTAATTCAAAGGAAATCATACATAATATCTTTTGACCATATCGGAATTGATGGCCATTTTAACACATTTGCCTTCTATATCTATCAAATACAAAGCACCATTGGACAACACTCTCGTCACGATGAATGACCCCTACCAATTTGGGACGAACTTGCTTTTGGCCTCGGCCTGATGTGGAAGAATATGCCTCAACACTTGCTGACTCACTTCAAACTTTCGCGGGCGCACCTTCTTATTATATGCTCTAGCCATTCTTTGTTGATACAACTGACCATGACACACTGCTGCCAATCTTTTCTCATCGATCAAACTCAACTGCTCCAAGCGGGCTTTGACCCATTCATCATCATCAATCTCGGCTTATGCGACAATCCGAAGTGACTAAATTTCCACCTCTGCAGGTATCACTGCCTCAGTGCCATACACCAATAAATAAGGCGTCACCCCTACTGAAGTACGGACAGTAGTGCGATAGCCAGCAATGCAAAAGGCAACTTTTCATGCCACTGTCTAGAACCCTCTACCATTTTTCGGAGTATCTTCTTTATATTCTTGTTGGCTGCTTCAACCGCTCCATTTGCCATGGGGCGATAAGGAGTAGAATTTCGATGTGTAATCTTAAACTACTGACATACTTCCTTCATCAGATGACTGTTAAGATTAGCCCCATTGTCTGTAACGATCACCTTTGGTATCCCAAACCGAAAAATAATATTCGAGTGCACAAAATCAACCACTGCCTTCTTGGTTACGGACTTGAAAGTTTTGGCCTCAACCCACTTGGTGAAATAATCAATGGCCACTAGAATAAACCTATTCCCATTTGACGCTGCTGGCTCAATTAGCCCAATGACATCCATGGCCCATGCAACGAAAGGCCACGACGCAGACATTGTGTGCAATTCCGATGGTGGAGAGTGAATTAAATCTCCATGCACCTAACACTGATGACACTTGCGCACAAAGCTGATACAATCTCACTCCATAGTAAGCCAATAATAACCTGCTCGGAGAATCTTCTTCGCCAATACGTACCTACTCATATGCGGTCCACAAACCCCTAAATGTACTTCAGTCATGATAGCTATGGCCTGTCTAGCGTCTACGTATCTCAACAAACAAAGATCTGGATTTCTTTTGTACAATACCCCTCCAATGAAGAAAAATCAACTTGCCATATGCCGAATTGCTCTCTTTTGATCCCCTGTGGCATGTATTGGGTACACTCCCATTCTAAGGTATTCTTTGATGTCATGGAACCACGGCTCACCATCGAGTTCCTCTTCCACCATATTACAATAGGCATGCTGATCGCGGACCTGAATCTGCAGAGGGTCCACATAAGCCTTATCAGGATGATGCAACATTGATTCTAGAGTGGCCAAAGCATCGGAAACCTCATTATGAGTCCTTGGAATGTGCCTGAACTCTATTGATTGAAACCGTTGACAAAGATCATGCAAACATTGTCGGTGCTGTATAAGCTTCAAATCTCATGTTTCCCATTCCCCCTGAATCTGGTGTACCAGTAGGTACGAGTCGCCCATGACCAAGACTTCCTGGACACCCATGTCCACAGCTAACCCCAAACCCAAAATGCATGCCTCATACTCGGCCATGTTATTACTACAATAGAAGCGAAGCTGAGCCGTAGCAGGGTAATGCTGCCATGTTTTAGAAATAAGTATTGCTCCTATCCCAACGCCTTTTATATTGACAGCACCATCAAAGAAAATTTTCCATCCCGGCTTCTTAGCTTGTTCTAACTCATCAACGTGCATTACCTCTTTGTTGGGGAAGTATGTCTTCAAAGGTTCATATTCTTCATCTACGGGTTTCTCAGCCAAGTGATCAGCCAACGCTTGTGCTTTCATCGCAGTCCGGGTCATGTAGACAATGTCGAACTCCATGAGCAAGATTTTATACGATGACAGCTAATATTTCAGCTCCTGCGCTACCCAAGTTAAAGCGCAACATGTCCACTCAAGCTGAGTGTACTTAACCTCGTAAGCTGTGAACTTCTTGCTGAGGTAGTATATGGCCTGCTCTTTCCTGCTGGTGATGTCGTGCTGACCCAGCACGCATCCAAATGAGTATTCCAAACTATCAAATACATAATCGAAGGCCTCCCTAGTTCTGGCGGGACCAACATTGGTGGGTTTGACAGATACCCTTTTATCTTATCAAATGCTTCTTGACATTTGTCTGTCCACCTAACCACGACATCCTTCTTTAACAGCTTGAAGATGGGCTCACAAGTTGTCGTAAGCTGAGCAATAAACCTACTGATATAATTCAACCTCCCTAACAAACTCATCACCTCGGTCTTGTTCTCCGGAGGTGGCAATTCTTGTATGGCTTTGATTTTTGATGGGTCCAAATCGATATCTCGACGGCTGACTATGAATCCAAACAATTTTCCAGATGGAACACCGAAAGCACATTTCGCGGGATTGAGCTTGAGATCATATCTGCGAAGCCTTTGGAAGAACTTTCTTAGATCTCGAACATGGTCAGACTGCTCCTTGCTCTTTATAATCACATCATCCATGTACACCTCAATCTCTCTGTGTATCATGTCATGGAATATGGTTGTCATCGCTCTCATGTAGGTTGCCCCAGCATTTTTCAACCCAAATGGCATGACTCTGTAGCAGTACGTTCCCCATGGAGTGATGAATGCTGTTTTCTCTGCATCTTCCTCATCCATTAAAATCTGGTGATAGCCCGCATAACAATCCACAAAAGAACCAATCTCATGTTTGGCACAATTATCAATCAAGATATGGATGTTTGGCAGTGGGAAATTGTCCTTTGGACTTGCCTTGTTAAGATCACGATAATCAACGCACACCCTGCTCTTTCCATCCTTCTTTGGCACAGGCACAACATTGGCTAACCAGGTGGGATACTGTGTGACTCGAATGACTTTTGCCTCAAACTGCTTGGTGACTTCTTCTTTGATCTTTACACTCATATCATTTTTAAATTTCCTCGGCTTCTGCTTGACAGGGGGAAATACTGGGTCGATGGGCAATTTGTGAACCACCAAATCATTGCTTAGACCCGGCATGTCGTCATATGACCATGCAAAAAATCTTTGTACTCAAACAATGCTGTAATTATCTCTTCTCTGAGCTGTGGTTCAAGATAGACACTTATTTTAGTTTCTCGAACATTATCTTGATCCCCTAAGTTGATTGCTTCTATATCATTTAGGTTAGGTTTGGGTTTTTCCTCAAAATGGCTTAGTTCTTTACTGATCTTCTCAAAAGCCTCATCATCATCATATTCCACTTCATCGTCACACTCAATTTCTTGTATTATTATTTCAGAATTAGATTGGAATTTAAGACTGGGCTGGAGATTCCTCATGCATGTCATGTCATTGAAACCAGCATAAAAAGAACTATGCAAGAAAGAAAAATAAAAAAATAAAAAAAATAGAATATCAGGAATGGAAAGAAGGGAAATTGCATTTCATTAAAATTTAAAGATAAAAAGGTTTAACACATCCAAACGGACGAAACATAGCATCTGAATTACAACCCTGGAAATAATCCAGATTAAACTGAAAGAAAAATCAAAGCCGACTACCAAGACTCCCTCCGAGTAGGAAGAGGAGTAGCTTCCCAAATGTTGATCTTTGCACAGGGCCCCACAAATTGCACATCTGCCTTGCTTAATCCTTCTCCAGCTTCCACCATATTTACCTCCTTGAACAACCTCTCAAACCCTTTATCCAAATCTCCATCAGCATCGATCAATGAACTGAGAGCTGTTGACATTGAGCACTTTTTGGCACTAGACCTAACAAATGATGTGGACAAGAATGGGATGGGCTTTGGAAGAGCCTATACTCTTTGTTTCAGCTATCTGGCTCGCCTTATATCCGCAGCTGTAGGCCTGAACCCCAAACCAAAAGTACCCAAGTTTTTGGAAAGAGACACTGGTTGTACGATGCCTTGCAGAGAAGCACCCAAACCCTTGCCAGGTACGAACCCATTCCTCAATATCTCCGAGGCCACCATAACCAATGCGGTTGCTACTTTAGGGATTGGAACAAGCTCACCTTCTCCGAGGCCACCATAACCGATGCGGTTGCTACTTTAGGGATTGGAACAAGCTCACCTTCTGGGATCTTTTCAACTGATATTGTGTCAAGCACTTGATAGACCCATGGACCCTTATCGTCTTTGGCTTTGATGAAAGGCACAAATTGCATCACCCAAAGCACACAGATTATCCTCACCGTGCACCACAATTTCCTGTCTGTCCTATTCAAATTTGACTATCTATTGCAAGATGGACGACACTGCCTTGGCTGCATGAATCCAGGGTCGCCTTAGCAAAAGATTGTAAGAAACCGCCACATCCAACACTTGGAATTCCATAGTGAAATCAACATGCCCTATTGTCAATTCTAGTACTATATCACCCATTGAATCTTTGTCCCCACCGTCAAACCCTCGAACACAAATGTTGTTTTTGTGAATTCTATCACCGTCCACTTTCATCTTGTTCAGCCTGGAGAGAGGGAAAATGTTTTCACTAGACCCATTGTCGATCAAAACTCGGGTAACCACAGAATCTTTGCACTTCACCGTTAGATAAAGTGCCCTATTATGCTCAGTACCCTCCATGAGCAACTCATCATCAGAGAAGGTAACTCTGTTCACCTCGAATATTTTGTTTGCTATTTTCTCCAAGTGATTTACCGATATCTTGTCGGGAATATGAGCCTCATTCAAAATTTTCATCAGCGCCCGATGGTGCTCATCGGAATGGGTCAATAATGAGAGCAACGAGATTTGCGTAGGGATCTTTCTAAACTGTTGGAATAATCTTGTGCCTTCATTTTCCTTAAGAATTCTTCTACTTCTTCCTCAGTTACAGCCTTCTTCACTGACGCTGGATTATCTTTGGCGGTTTTGGCTTTTCTCAACTCTTCAGGGGCAAAGCATCTCCCTGAGCGAGTCAGACCGTGGGTTTCACAAACTTCTTCTTTCACTTCTTTCCCTTTATACATCACTGTCACTCGATCGTAATTCCACGGGACGGTCTTACCACTGATTACTAGTAGTTGATTCACTGGCTTGATGATAACAGGCTCTATGCGAGCACCTTCCATGATTACAACGAGCTTGGTAGCTGCCCCTAGCACCACCACTTTGGCTTGTTCTTATTTAACTGTAATTATGCTCGAAGACTCCTTCTGAATCACCACAATTGGTTTACTACCTATCTCTTTCACCTTGATCGATGTCTTCCCATTAGTTGATTCCCCACTTGGCTTGATTTCACTAGTCCTGATCATCATTACAGTCCATGAGGGCTTCTTATACTCCCCTCCCTTTTACACTAGCTCAATCATATGGGTCTCATGATGGGTTGGCAACAGATTCTGATTGATATTAGGCGTCTCCGGGGCTTGCACCTCAATTCGGCAGGCATCAATGAGCTCCTAAACAGCTGTTTTCAATTTCTAGCACTTCTCTGTGTCATGCCCCCGGGCCCCCGAGAAATACTCACAACTCAACGAATGATCAAGATTTCTTGGAAGGGGATTTGGCAACTTAGGCTCAATCGGACTCAGCATTCCCAATTGTTTTAGCCTGTGGAAGAAACTGGTATATGATTCTCCCAAAGGGGTAAAAGTTTTTTGCTTTTGCATCCTCTCCTGCTTGAAGGTTTGGTTAAGAAGGAAACCTGCTCCATGGGGATTTTTGCAAGATTTTGGGGTGTGGGTAAGTGTTTTGGGGAGCTGGGTAAGTATTTTATGGAGTTGGCGCGTGCCATGGTGCATGGGCAGGAGGTTGGGGGTATGTGTGGGCGTGATGGACAGAGAAGTGAGGATCTGGAGGTGGGTAATAGTGTTGTGGTGGGCTATATAAAGTGTGGGGGTAAGTTTGGGGGTGGGGTCGAGGTTTATTGTAATATGGTGACGGGCCCCTAGACCAAGCTCTTGACTCAACTACTGTAACATCCTCTTTCCTCTTCTTTCCCAATACACCTCCAGTGCCGCTTTGAATGTCCTGGGTGGTTGCCTTGATTGCCGAATAGCTCATGATTTTGTTAGATTTAAGTCCCTCTTCCACCATGCTTCCCATTTTCACCACTTCGTTAAAAGATTTCCCCACGGCTGACACCAAGTGACCAAAGTAAGTGGGCTCCAAATCCTGCAAGAAGTAATCAACCATTTCACTTTCTTTCGTTGGTAGATCAATCCTCGCCGCTTGCTCTCTCCAGCGGAAATCGTATTCTCTAAAGCTTTCCCCGGGCTTCTTCTTAATTTTTTCAGTGACAGACGTTCTGGGAAAATTTTGAGGTTATACTAAAAATGACATGCAAATGCTTGAGCCAGATCGTCCCAAGTGTACCAGCGACTATGATCTTGTCGGGTGTACCATTCCAAAGCCGAGCCACTTAAACTTTGACTGAAGTATGCCATCAATAATTCGTCTCTTCCATCTGCTTCTCTCATTTTACTACAAAAACCCCTTAGATGTGCCCCGGGATCACCATGTCTGTCATATACATCAAATTTGGGCAACTTGAACCCTGTTGGTAACTGGACGTCTGGGAACAGACACGGGTCTTTATAGGCCACGCTTACTTGCCCCTTAGCCCCTGCATATTCCTGAAAGACTGCTCCAAGTTCTTGACTTTCCTGGCCATCTCTTCCTGTTCAGAATTCTTAGGAGGCTTCTCAATTTCTACCGAAAGGTCAAACTGCGGAGTGTAAGGACATGGCTTCGGTGCTTTGAAGGTTGGTTCTGGGGATAATAATGGTTGTCTTGAGTCTATAAAGAGGCTCACTATAAGATCGGTGTAATGCAGCAGGTGGGCGTACCACAAATACAGGAGTGGTTGGTGGGAGAGGGTATGGGACTGGTTTAGGTGGTGGGGCTGGTGGTGTTTGGGAGGTAGTGCCATAGCATTTTTGGTAGGTAAGAAAGGCCGGAGATGAATTCATAATAGGAGGATCTTGAGGTTGGGCCAACGGTGGGATATAAGCAGGTTTGGCGAGATAAACCGGTGGTGGATGCCCCTTTACCCAGGCTTGATACATTTCAGCCATTTGTTGCTTCAGCTTATACATCTCCTCTTTCATCGCATTAACATCAACTTCTTCCACCTCTTTTGATGGGTCAACAATACTCGACTCCAATTCTTGATTAATCATGTTCAATCTGCCTTTTGACCGGATGTTGTAGGAATGGGTTTCCAGAATGCTAGAACAACTAACCACCTGCCTGGACTCAACATCAACAACAATTCTGTTAGTGGTTAGAGTTTTAACAGCTTGGTAACCGCACATTTGGGGAATGAATACACCCTAACAGTTAGTCATTTCTATTATGCATTTGTTCGGCTGCTTGCGTCATCCCGACTTTTCATTTGCAAATTCTCTTATTCATTCATCTCTTTTCCTTGCTTTTGCTTTTCTTTGTTTTTCTCTCTCATTCCCTCTCATATTGTTTATTTTTCCGACTTTCTTATTTTTCCCTCTTTTCTTTTCCTCTCATGTTGTTTTTCCACTCTTTTTCTTTCTCTTTCGTTTCTTTTCCTCGATTTCTTTATTTTCCTTTTTTCTTCTCCTTTCCTCTCATGTTGTTTTTCCTTTCTTTTCTCTCTCTTTTTCCCCTTTCTTCTTCTTTTTTGTTTGTTTGTTTGATTATGGTCGAATCCTATAGAGATTGCCTACGTATCATGACCCCGCATGAATCAGACCAAGCGTAGTTCTTGGAGATGAAAGGCAAAAATAATAAAACATGTTTTGGAATTTTCAATTTTCATAACAAAACAAACTTTGATTACAATGACTTGAAAACTAACAGACTTTGAACAAGAAACACAGACTCAAGAAATGAACAACCCACATACTCTAATAAAAGAAATACAAACTCAAAGACAAACTTGACCGACTTCAATAGAAAGACAATACAGACTCAAGAAATCACGAATACATTAAGGCTTCAATTGCTCCTGGTGCCTGCGGGACATCATTCGGCCTCGCCGCGGGCCTATCTGCGAGATCCCCCTGTAAGCGATCCAAATCACTCATAACCTGCTTGACGAAATTCATCACTGCGGCGATGAAAGTGGTACGAGTCATATCCTCGAACACATGGCGTTTTATCGAAATGTAATCAGCAATGGCTAGGATCCTCTCTCCAATTCTGCCTTTTTCTTGAAGCACCTGCCCTATCTGTTCACTCCTGGCTTCTAACACTTGAGAATCATAAAGTTTTTGACTTTGCAACTGTTGTATCCCTTCTTCCATTTGGGCCATCATATCATAAAAGTGCTCCCTCTCAGCTTTGAAATCCCTAGCTTGTTTGGCTGCCTCATTTTCCAGAACAGCTACCTTTCCTTTTAAGCTAGTGATTGTCCCTTCGTACTTTCTCTTGATCTGTTGCACAAATTGAGCCCGACCTTTGGCATTTTCTAACAGTTGAGCCTGGGCTTCAGCTAGACTAACCTTTGACTTTTTTAGGTCATCTTGGCATTCGAGGGCTTTCTTTTTCAGGCTGCTTATCAGTCTTTCATCTGCTCGACTCCTCTCCGGGTTTCTGAAAGCTATTTTCAACTTCCGGACTTGAGCCTTGAGAGCCTCATTTTCTTGAGTCAATCTTTTCTTTTCCCCCTCATCAGCAGCAGCTTGCACACTATTTTCAAATTGCAGGTCCATAACTTGTTTTTCCAGCTTGCTTATTTTGGACCTGTATCTTTCTTCTTTTGCCAACCAACCCCATTGTTCTTGTGAGTCATTATTAAATTGCTGGACATGAACTCTCTTAGCAGGTCTTTGGGGAATCTGGAATCTTTTCCCGAACTAGACATTATACTTAGGATCCACTTCTCCTCTAGCTGGATCTCGGACCATGGTTTTAGGTTCGAGAAATCTACATTCATTCCATAGCTTGCAAATTTTATCTTCTGGAAATGTGGCTTTTGGACCCAACTCAATGACTTGTTTAGTCAGGTCTTCATCACTGGGGACAACTTGAAACCTTTCTAATTGGCACAATACCCGGTGGGGAGCATATGGCTGATACTCCGGATGCCCATTAAGAGAATATAACACTCTCCAGCCAACATGTATACTGCCTCAGTGACAGGAAGCCATCCAAATGCCCATTCAATTTTATCGGCAGTCAGGGATCTCAATTGTACAAGCCAAGCTTCAGTACCTTCAGGAAATTCAACATCCATTACTCGTTCTTTAAACTTTTCAATGCAACTTAAACCAGTCCAATCGTAGTTCATATATCCCACCCGGTGGTAGAGGTGCTCCTGCATCCACAATTGAAGTAACAGATTGCACCCTTGGAAGAACTTTCCTCCTTCCCGGCAGATAGTCAAAGCCCGGTAGATTTCAGACAAGATCAAGGGAACCACAATGCTATTGGCCTTCTTAATTGCAACATCGATCATCCCTACGAGGCCCATTTCTATCTTACCATCTTTTCGTGGACATATCACAACCCCCAAGAATGCTACTATGAATGCCAAACCCCGCATTGCTTCCCATTGGTTTCTATTTCTAGCATGGGTCAGCCCAAGGTTCAGCTCTTTGAAACCCCGAGGATTACCATAACGTTGATACAAGAATAAGAGAGTACAACATCCTTCAGATAGGTCCTCATTCTGAACATTTCTGCTAATACTCTGTAGATCCAAAAATCAGTGTGGAGATACCGGTCTTGGTGACAAAGGATATTGACCTCTCAGGTTTCCATCAAGGCCTACATAACCTGCGACTTCCTCCAGAGTGGGTGTAATCTCAAAGTCAGAGAAGCAAAATACATTGCGAGTCGGGTCCCAAAAAAGGTATTAAAGCTTCGATGATATCCGACCTTGGCTTGACATTCAATAAACTGAGGAGACCTCCCAGGATTTTCACCACTATTTCTTTACTACTCTTTGCCAGGTCATTCTACCACATGTGAATCCTCAAGGGGATCTCATTAAGGATTGTGAAATGTTCAATTTCAGTTGTGCTCATCCTACACATTTATTAAGGTGATTAAAAAAATCAAGATTTATTTTACTCCAAATAAAACTAACATTTTTCTTGTTTCTTTTTCAAATTAAAATAAAAGACCCAGTTTTGCAAACACGACCTTTCAGCATCTCGGGGATGAAGATTTTAAGGTTGCGTCGGCTAACCGGCGAAAACTTTCGAAAATGACCAAAAGTAACTGTTCTTGCAAAAGCAGCCTTCCGGCGCCTTTTTAGGAACATTCGGCTATTTTTGATAAGAATGGAATCACCTTAATTAGAAATAATTTTTGTTCTTTTCAGGCTATTTTAAAAGGAAGTTGGACCCGATGGGGGTTGCCTACGTATCCTACACCCTGTGAGAATCAAACAGGTGTAGTTCGGGCAAATAAAGCAAACTATTTTTGAAAACAAAACATTTTTATTTTCCTTCTCTTTCATTTTATCGGCAAATAAAGAAAACTATTTTTTTTTAAAACCTTTTTTTCCTCTTTTTCCTTTTCAATTTCTCAAAAATTTGGTAGAGTTTCGACACAATTTGGGCATTGGTATTTTCAAAACGGGTAATTAACTCTCTTAACCCTCTACACTGCCATTTCTCTCTTTTTCTTTTTCAACATTTCCCAGTATTTAACAGTCGGTCAGCATGCGAGTCCAAAGCAAATAAATGCACAAGTAGCAAGTTAGATGCATCAGGATGGTCTTTTCATTTCAGGTCACCTGTCTTAGACGGACCCAACCCCTGTGTTGAGTCCCCTAAGTCAAATGCACGTGATGCAAAAAAACGTTCCTACTAGGGATCCAGCATGAGGTTTAGTTATTCTAGGTTCAAAACCTGGGTTTGTTGTACTAGACCTGGCCTACCCGAGCGGACAACTCGAGCCAAGGGGAAGGCAGCGTACCGGGAATACAGAAGCTTCACCAGCTTAGCAACTTATCCAAACCTCATTCTAAAATGGGATTGGACTCTAGACAGAAAAGAAGTCACACAAAGTTCACCCTTCTTCATGATTTAGAAGACTCAGGGAGAAGATGGGTTTCGTAGCAGTTTATATACAATTCATAAAATATCAAAGCGGTAATAGCAACGCTTAGCACATTAGGCCCAAACATGTAACAAAATCAGATAAAGCTAAATATAACAATTATTCTAAGCTTGAATTCTGAACCCTGAACCC
The DNA here is from genome assembly GCA_026770625.1 of Nicotiana glauca. NCBI lineage: Eukaryota > Viridiplantae > Streptophyta > Magnoliopsida > Solanales > Solanaceae > Nicotiana > Nicotiana glauca. The sequence goes on from MU667763.1 coordinate 62,154, forward strand.
AGTAGAGTCGCCAGAGCTTTCACACCTCCTTTTTCCTACCATACCCCTGGAAGGGGTATAATAAAGGGAGTTTTTCCAATTAAAGGACAATCGAAACGGGACTTATTTATTAAAAAGATTCAGAGTCGCCACTTGGGAGATTTATGGTGTCCCAAGTCACCGGTTTTAAATTCCGAATCGAGAAAAGGGATGACTCTATTTAACAGTCCGCAAACCAGAAATCTGGATAAGGAATTTTGTTAACCTGGGAGAAGGTGTTAGGCATTCCCGAGTTTCGTGGTTCTAGCACGGTCGCTCAGCTGTTACAATTGGCCTAATATCTGATTTTAACACATGTTCATCCTATAGTGCAATTTTAAAATTATTTACCGCTTTTAATTGATTTTAAGAAAGGTTGAACGTCGTTTAAAGCGTGTTTTTAGATCACGTCACATGAAATGCACCCGGATCCGCGATACATTTTATTCAACGTTTTGGGATTAGGATTTGGGTCACATGAAATGCACACTCGAGTTTAGGAAGATAAAATTATTAAATAACGCACCTAAAGCAACTAACGCGTTGTTAACTTTGCGGGAGGCCATAAAAATTTGCTAAATGGAACGTCCCGAGTTCTAATGATTTTAAAGATAAAATTAAGGAGGGCCACGCAATTTGTGGATTTTGTTTAGCGTGGCGCACCTCAGTTTATTATAAAGGCCATCCTAAAATGAACTAAAATTATCTATTAAGGATTGTATCTAAAAAAATTTAATTAATTAGCACTATGAATTAATTAATATTAAAAGCATTCGAAAAAACTGGGGCCTCAAGAGTCCAAACTCAAACAAGAGGATCTCCATTATTGAAGACCCCTTAATTCAAATTTGCTACTTATCTTGAAAGGCCCACGCCTGGATTACAAATCCAGGCCCCTAGCCTCAATTAAAACCTTCCACATTTTTGGGCTTCGAAATTAACCCAGGAAGAAAAGATATCACCCAGCTTTATAAGAAGTTGTCCGATATTGGGACTCAATACAAGCCCAGCGCAGAAGCAAGCTGGAGATTGGGATCCAAGACTAGATCCCGATCAGCCCATAAAATGAGCTAATTCAAAGTGGAGGCTTATAATGCTTGGGCCTCTGATTATCTAACTATTGGACCCAATTCTCATTTACACAAAGTTGTCCCTCTTTGGCTAATGAACAGGCCCAAAATACAGTATTGATTTCAATTTGGGCCTGCTAATAATTTTATGAACAAATGAACGATTTATTCCAATCAAAGGCCCGCTAACTTTTCAATTCAACAGTCATGCACAGTTTCAGCTTGTTTGCCTATTGGTAACTAATATACTTGATCTGGAATTTAATAGCCCTTTAGTTTCAATTAGTACACTTTGAAACAACTTAGTTATGGACTGAAAATAGGTGACCACTGAAGTTCTCAATTTGTTTGCATATTCATTTTTGAACCATTCAACAAACACATGATGTAAATATTGCGTTCAACAACCATATGATGAGCAACAACAAGCATATGATGAGCAGACTAAAGCAAACATTACGTTTAAGCTACAGGACATATTTAGTTTCAAATCAGTATGATCACACATGTTGATTTGGACTCCATTCCCAAACTACAACTTAATCTAAGCTTAAATCTCAAATTAACATAACAACCAAACTAAAATTAATTAGACTATAGCTAATATCCTACTCATATAATTCTAAAAACATTCTACACAGTCCAATTAATACAATAAGGTTTTAGATAAGTCATGGAATTACTTGAAATACAATAACTCATTAAAAGAAAAATCAACAGGAAATCATGCATCAGTTTTCATTTCATTTCCAAACTTGAGAGCTACTTCGAAGTAGATTCAGGATATGTACCTGGAGAGTGAACAAAGGGAAAGAATGAGGAATCAGCAGAGCAAACATAACAATTAAGACCAGCAGAAAACACAGCTCAACAGATCGAGTGCCAAAACCCAAGGAAATTGATCTCAAACAAACAAAAACCAACAGCAAACCAGTTTTTGGAGAAACAATACTCGAATTAGTGAATGCACACCCCAGCACTTCAAACTCTGACCTTAAAGCTACTATTTAATCCATGCTTCAACCTTCAATGAACAAGGATTCAATTTTTAACCTCTAGAATTCTTCACTTTCAGATTTCCAGTTTTTTTTTTTTTTTTTGTTTTAAAATTTGAATTTCAAATTTTTTCAAATTCTATAGGGTTCTGATTTTGAATTTTGAGTTTCAAATTTTTGGGAGCTCTCAACTTCTCAAAAACTTCTCTTGCAAGACAAGGGTACTGCCCTTTTTATAGCCAAAGACTAGGACAACTTTCAGATTTTCTTTTACACCCTTAGTCCCTTGTTTAATTTCAATTTTTTAGCTAATTAGTCCCTCAATTCATGCCTTGTTGGTCAAGTTATACTACCAATTTCCTGAATTTTAAATTAAAACCCCAATCTAGGAGGTTCTAGGGGGTTCCAATTCAGTTACTGCAAGATTCTTTCATTGTAGAATGCCTATACTAACCCTGATTTCATTTTGAAATTAATAACCTAAACTGAACTAAACCCAACCCCTCTTAACTTGGTCAACATAACCAAGGTTAATTAATAAGGGCTTGAAAATATTCAGCAACAGCCAAACAACCTTTAATTAAACTAATCCTATTTTTACTCTTGAATTAATTACTAACCGTCCAAATTAAAAGCTATTAATGGCAATTTATCAATTAACGGGAATCTAAGAGAACAAGTAAAAATTAATCAACAACACTAAATTATGAACTTAAACTGACTCAATACGAACAGAGAAGAAATTAAAAAACTTAAACTAACTAAACTAAAAAAATCTAGAATACTGATTACTGCACGAAAAAGAAAATAAAGCATAAAGATAATATGCATCAGTAGATTAACGGAAAAACAAAGTCTAAACTAATTTTAACAAGGAGTTTCAAATAATAAAAGAAAAAATAGGAAGAACTTACCTATGTAAGGTTTGAACAAGGCTGGACTCCGATTCGAGTCCCAAAATGATGTTAGACGTTTCTTCTTAGCCAAGAACAAACGGAAGCATTATTTTGTGACTCAAATCGATCTCTGGACTCAAGGATTTGGGAGGAAATCAAATAGCTTCGACACCTAGGGTTCTGCCCTTCTTTGATTTAAAATCTGAGGACTTTCGGTAAGATTTGAAGGTTATTGGTTGGGGATTTAGAAAGAGGAGGGTGAGGTGGCCTTAGGGTGTGATTATGGTTGGGTTTGGAGGTGGCGGCGCCGGACACGGCGAAGGCGGTGGCTAGGGTTTCAATTATTCGATGCGTTTGGGTGAGATTTGAAAGAAACAGAGGTCAAATTAGGAAAAGGGAGGTGAAGAGGAAGATACGGTGTAAATTTTGGAGTCATCGGAGACTCGCCGCCGGCGGAGGCGATTTCCGGTGGACGGCAGAGGACGGTGGCGTTACGGTTCAGGTGAGAAGGGTGTGAGAGGGACGAATGGTAGGGGGCCTGAGGGGGGTAGGGGTTGGTTGGACAGATTTATATTAATTGAGATTGGCTTCTCAACTGTTAGATTTAAAAATCTAGACGGTTGAGATTGATTGGAGCTGAAACGACGTCGTTCCATGGGGCATGTGGTCTGGACCGGATCGAGGTGGTTTTGGGCTGGGTTGAACGGGTTTGGGAAGGGTTTTTGCTTGGGCTCATATATATATTGCGCAAAATTGCATAAGCTAGCCTTTCTTCTTTTCCTTTATTTCAATTCAATTAATTATTTTCCTTTTAATTGTTTTTCTCTTTCTTTTTTTTTCTTTCTTTCTTCGTTTTTTTTGGATTTTTGTAAAAATACAAAAATTAAATTAAAAAGACCTGATTTAAATCTAAAATTAAACTTATTAAATTTCAAAAATTACTTAACTCCTAATTTAAAAGAAAACTAAGGAAAAAATTGAAAAAATTAAAAAAATAAAATGTAAAAGGACAAATTTTGTTATTTTCTTCCATTTTTATAATGTTAATTAACTAATAGAACTAAAATATTAAAATTGGGTCCTAAATGCAAATGCAAAATTTTTTATTTTTATTTTTTATGAATTTTATCAATAAAAAATGCACACAAAAAATGCAAAAAAATACAAAATCATGCAATTAATTCTCTAAAATAAAAGAAAAATCCTAATTTTATGAATTCTATAGGAGTAATTCAAAAAGGCAAAAATTACATGCTCACACCCTATATGATCTTGAGTTGAATGAAGCTTACATTAGTGGTTGCTCACATAAGGGGCAAGCATATGGTACCTAGAGCCGGACTTGTGATATTTTCTTGAGAGAGATAAGTGAATTTCCATTAACCTCGTTTTGCATGCCATTATTCTAAAGGTGAGGTTTGCTTATGGAGAGTTGAGGATGTGTGAGTTTGGAATCCACAATGACCAAAGTACTTGAAAGAGTCCTTTGATGTGTTGAGTCAATTCTTGATGCTCTTGTGTCGCACTTGATCCATGGTTGTTCAAAGAGTAAATGTTGTTAATGATTCATTTGTACTGAGAGCAATTGTTAGTCCGAATTGATGATAGTTGAAGGTACTTTAGGACAGTTAAAAATTTCTTGGATTTTCCCTTAAAGGGTGTGTCTTATTTTGTTTGCTTGAGGACAAGCAAAAGCTTAAGTTTGGGGGAGTTGATAACTAGGGATTTTGACGCATTTTATACTCCTTCTTGCTTATACTTTGATCAAATATCCATATAAAATAGTCCCAAAAGGCTCACAAATTGTGCTTGATTACAGGTTTGATCAACAAAATAACAAAATGTCAAAGATCGGCTCAAAAGGAGAGAAACTTGCACAAGTGCCAAAGACAAGGCAAGCTCAGGAAGAGCAGGCCCAGTGCGGCCGCACACCACTTTGTGCAGTTCGCTCTAGGAGATTCAGAGAGGGCAAATTCAAGGCAAAAGAGCAGTGCGGCTGCAGATGGTTTTGTGCGGACCGCACTGAAGGCAATGCGGCCGCAGTCCATTCTCTATGGTCTGCGGTGCCAAGATTCAGAGAGGTTGATTTTCAGAGTTTTGAGCCTCCGCGGTCCGCGATCAGCTTTATGCGGATGGCGCTAGAAGCCTCCGCGGCCGCGGTTCATTCTGTGCGGTCCGTGAAGCCCAAGTTCATAGAAGGAAATTTTGTAGGCCAAAGCCCAGTGCGGATTGTGGTCCATTTTGTGCGGTATGCAATAACCCCGCATGGGCATTTTTGTCCAAATTTTTCAGCTTTGTATAAATTGATCCTTTTTCCATTTTTAGGGTATCAGATATTATAATACATAGGTTGCGCTCATGAGACGACTTTTTAGCAGTTCATTAATATGTTTTCATCTTCATCTATTTCTTATTTTTCTTCTTTGAATATGAGTAGCTAGACCCATTAGTTAGGTTTGTGGCTCAACCCTAGTGTGGGTAATTGATGGGTCTTATATTTTAAGGTTAAATTGACTATCGGTGTTTGGTATTCAGATCAATTTTTTGGTTTATTTCTGAATTAGTGGTTGCAAACACTAGTTTGTGCTTAGTTGACTTGGGCTCTTCTTGAGAAAGAGAGCCTAAGTCTTCGAAATTGATCCAGCACCGAATTGGGATGTACTCAAGAGAATGATAGTCTAAATTAAAGGGTTAAACCTCGAGAGAGTAATACCCGACTTGAACCCTAGTTGCTTATGCAAATTTGCATACCCAATTGGTCTTGAGAAAGTCAATCGGGCAAAATCACTTGAACCACCAAGAGGTGTAGAGTGGGTAAAGTAGTGCAACGGTTATATCATATTCCCCAACAATGTCAATTATGCCTTAGCTCCAATTACCTGTTAATTGCCCACCTAGGCGGATGTCACTACCCTAGTGCCTTTTAAACCATTAGATACAACTTGCAATATTTAACTCTTAGCTTAATCTAGTTGCATTTTCAATTAGTTGTTGGATAAAAATAGAATCATAAAGAAAACCCAAAAATGATAAGAAGATCAATTAAGAACACACATGTAATCCTAAAATAAATAGATACTCGATTCCAATTCTAGCTCTCTATGGATATTGATCCCGATCCAAAATCGGATAAAAGCTATTGCGACCCTCTCTTGCTACTTATTAGTAGTGCGGAGTTGGAAGCGATCAGTGGCTTAGGACTATATTTTTGTGCCATGTCACCAGAGTAGTGTATTGGACCAGAACAGATCATTGCGAATGGATTCGATTTCAGCATGTTAGAAGGATAATATCGAGGTTCGGCTCGAAAAACTGCTGTGGTGATTGCCAAGGAGAAGTGGCTTCATAAATGGTTGATATGAGAAATGGTTATGGCTTACTGCGTGTTTTAGTTATCATTGGCAGTATATATATAAAAGTGTTGGAATGAAACTTTAGTTGATAAGAGGTTTTCTATCGGTATCCGGGTGTTGTCTGCAGCTGGTGTGAATGAAAGTTATCGCTACATGTGTTTGAGTTATGTGGTATATCATATAATTGCATCTGAGGTTATAGGCATGGGTTATTACAGCTGGTTCGGGCCTATTCAGAGTGTAGGTGCAAGGTTTTGATCGTATTGATGGTTTCGGAAGTAAGAATGTGGTTCTATGGTTTATGGGCTAGATTAGATTGTGTAATTTCAGTTACAATGTGTTATCAGACCTATATGAGATAGGGTGACGTGGGATCATCCCCGGGTGTATGTATGGTAAGGTTATTCAGCGATTGGTTGGTTTTTGGAACAACTCTGGGCACGTTCGAGGGCAAAAGTATGTTTAAGCGGGGGAGGATGTAACGACCCGACTGGTCGTTTTGAGCTCTTGCACTTTGATCGCCATTTCTCAGGAATGACTTGCCCCATGTGAGGTATAATGATCTATGTAATTCGTTGGTTGCGGTTTCAGGGTAATCGAAATGAATTTGGAAGAAAATAGTTTTCAGTTGAAGCTTGAAATTGAAGGGTTTGACCAAGATTTGACTTGTTTGTATATGATCTCGGATCAGAATTTTATGATTTTATCAGCTCCATTAGGTGATTTATGACTTAGGAGTGTGATTGGAATAGGTTTTGGAGGTTCAGAGCAGAATTAGGCTTGTATTGGCGAAGTTGATATTTTGGCTGTTTCTTGTTGATAGGCGAGATTTTTATCCAGGGGTCGGAATGGAATTCTGAGAGTTGCAGTAGCTTTGTTGTGTCATTTGGGATGTGTGTGTAAAATTTCAGGTCATTGGGACGTGGTTTGGTCGGTTTTTGATGAAAAGTGTATTTCAAAAGATTTTGGGATTTTTAGGCTTAAATCCAATGCAAATTTGATGTTTTGATATTATTTTGTGTGTTTCGAAGATTGGAACAAGTTTGAACGATGTTATGGGATAAATTGGAATGTTTGGTTGAGGTCCTGAGTGCCTCGAGTGAGTTTCAGGTGGTCAATCATATCATTTGGAGTTGGAAAAATTGCAAAAAATTACAGGTTTTGGCTTCAGTTCTGTTGCAGGTCTTTCCTTTACGCGATCGCGTTAGGAGGCTCGCGATCGCGTAGAATTATTTTAGGGGCATCCAGGTTGATCTTCGCATTAGCGTAGTTAGGGTTGCGATCGCATTTGTGTATGTTTCTGTTAATCGCGGTCGCGTGGTCTCATTCGCGATCGCATAGTTGTAAGGCATTGGCCATCACGTGCACGTGAGGATACATGCAATCACGTAGAGTGAATTATGGGCCATGATTCGCGATCACGATGTGTTTTCTGCGATCGCGGTTAAGTAAATCTGAGACCTAGGCAGAATGTTATAATTCATTTCATCCCCGATTTTGGGTCTATTTTCGCCCATAATTGATCATTTTGAGAGCTTCTTGGCAGAGATTAAAGAAGGATTCAAGGGGAATCGAATGGAGGTAAAATGTTTGAACCTAAAACTCGATTCTATTGTGAAATATACCTAGAAAAAACATGGAAACCTAAGCTAAAATGGAAGAATTAGGGCTTTGAATTTTAGGATATTGATTTGGGGTTTTGGAGGACCATTTGGAGTCAGATTTGAGAACTTTTAATATGTATGAACTCGTGGGGAGATAAGGAACCCGTTGATGTAAAAATTTTTGAGTTTCGAGAAGTGGGCCCCGGGCTCGGGTTTTGCCAATTTCGAAATTTTTGGTATTTTATGATTGTTTTCACTTGGATTTGTTCCCTTAGCATATTGTGACGTATTCGTTCTGATTTTGGATAGATTCGTGGAGGCCGATTCGAGGGGCAAAGGCGTCGTGAGCTAGAGATTTTACCGGTTCGAGGTAAATAATGATTGTAAATGATGCTCTGAGGGTTTAAAACCCCTGATTGCACATCGTAGTGCTATATTAAGGTGAGGCACACGCTTGATGACGAGCGTGGGGTCGTGTACTATTGGGGATTGTGACTTGGCTCGATTGATGATTTTTACTGTGTAATTGACTGGAACTTATTTGTTACCAACATAATTTGGGCTGATTGCCATATTTGAGCTTCGTGCCAACTATTTGAACCCTTCCGGGATTTTTATTACTATTTCCTCATTGTTTTGACTTATTAATTGAATTCAGTCATGTTATTTTTCACCGTACTACTACTCAGCCATTTTTACTCAGTTTTGAGACTTAATATATTTTAAATGATATTTTGAGCTGATAAATACTACTTTTCTAATGCCCAAGGGGCTTGTGAGTATTTTTGACTGAGTAAGGCTAAGGACCTAGTTGTGAGGAAACACTGATACTGATTTGAAACTGAGGACCTGATATATGATGGCTTGTTGATATTGTTTATGAGGCCGAGGGCCTAAGATATATACGCAACAAGGTGGCTTGACTGATATGAGGCCGAGGGCTTAGATTTGATGCCACGAGGTGGCCTGATATTGCCTTAGGCCATAAAGGGCCCCTCCCAGAGTCTGTACACCCCTAGTGAGCGCGGGTACCCATTATGATATGAGATATAGCCGAGGGGCTGGTATTGTTCTATATGATTGCCCGAGGGGCAGGAACCGTTCTACGTGATAGCCCGAGGGGCTGGTACCGTTCTATGTGATAGCCCGAGGGGCTGGTATTATTCTGAGATATTGCCCGCGGGGCGGAATTGTTGGCATTGTGCCCGAGGGGCAAATCTTTATATGTTTATCTTTCATATTTACTTGTCATTTTATCCGTTAAACTATGGTACTGGTGCCCGATGGGCGGATTTTTTGTGCTTGTCTGCATTAACTGCTTTGCATTCATTTGCATAACTGTTGAAAAGTCACTTTCAAAAGAAGTTTGAACTGAGCTAAGATGTTTTTAAGAGATTTCACAACTTCATTGCTTTCTTAAATGATTTTATACTGCTTCTAAACAGCATGTTGATATGCTTAACGTGATTTCTTACTGCTCAGTTATTATTTACCTTTATTACTCACTGAGTCGGAGCACTCACTTTACTCCCTGCACCCTGTATGCAGATTCAGGTATTTCTGAACCCGGTAGCGTGTATTGGTTGATCAGAGGCAGAGTCATCGGAGTATAGCAAGGTAGCTGCCGGCATTCACATCACTGTTTTTCTCCCTCTCTACTTCATATATCTGTACTTAGTACATTTCGGACTTTTTATTTGTAGTTAGACCCTAGTAGACGCTCGTAACTTGTGACACCCCGATGTCGGACTGTATTTATTTCCGCAGTGTTTATTTAAACTCATATTATGAAATATCTGATTATTTGAAAAGACATTAAACTGTCTCATTTAAATGATTGAATTAAATTGAGAATTTTGTCGGCTGGCCTTGTCTTCATGAGAGGCGTCATCACAATCGGAAATTGTGTGAGTTGGCCTTGTAGGTTTTATATATATATATATATATATATATATATATATATATATATATATATATATATATATAT
>MU667763.1:72700-88251 GCA_026770625.1 Nicotiana glauca
AAATATATATATATATATATATATATATATAATTTGTATAAAAATTATATTTAAGTTGTATAATATAGTAGTTATATATAACTGGGTAGAAATAATATATGAAAGTTGTAGATAAGTTGTATAATATATAACTTGTTATATGAAATTTATTTTTTACTATGTATAAATCAGATACAAAATATACAAAAGACATAGTATACATATTGTATTTAAGTGGTATGATATTATAGTTGTATATAACTGAGTAAAAATAATATATAAAAGTTGTAGCTAAAATGTATAATATATAATTAGTCATATGAAATTTTTTTTACTATGTATAAATCAGATACAAAATATACAAAAGACATATCGCATAAAATTTGTATACAAATTGTGTTTAAGTAGTATAGTATTGTAGTTGTATATAACTGGGTAGAAATAATATATGTAAGTTGTAGATACACTATAGATAAAATGTATAATATATAATTAGTTGTATGAAATTTATTTTTACTATGTATAAATCAAATACAAAATATACAAAAGACATATTGTATAAAATTTGTATACAAATTGTATTTAAGTGGTATGATATTGTAGTTGTATATAACTGGATCGAAATAATATATGAAAGTTGTAGATAAATTATAAATAACAACAGGAAAAACTGTATTTCGTGTTATTTGGAAAAACAGAAAAGACGTATTCCTTTACATTAGAATTTAAAAATGAGGAGAAATTGAACGATGTGGTCTTTTTATTTTTTCTTGGGACGATGTGGTCTGTTTATTCAAGGGATTATTACAAAAATAGTCACTTAAATTTACACTTTGCTTTTTTTAGTCGATATATGTAAATTATGTACTAATTATATATAATTATATATTATATGTCTATCAATTATTTTTAGTTTAAAACATATATATAATTCTTTAATCTTTTTTTAAGGTCACGTTGAAACAGCGCGTCTCTAAAACAATGGCAATGTGAACTCATTTTATTTTAACGTAAAAGTGAAAAAGAAAAGGAGAAATGTTATGAATAGAATTCTATTTAGAGTGAATGTCTATCTTGTAGAGAGTTTTACTTTGTGACTAAGTTATTTTTCCACTATAAATAGAGGGGTCTTACCCCATTGTAAATCATCCCAAAATTCAATAAGAATTCTCTCTCTCTTTCTCTGCAATATTGTTCTTCTTCTTTTATTATTTTATAACACGTTATCAGCACGAGACTCTAACCAATTGAGTAGAAGCTTTGGGATTGAGCATAATCATTATCAATTGTTCTATGAACTTACTTCATGATTAAATTCTGGATTTAAGGTAAGTATTTTACTTTTCTCTTTCAAATTCTTGACATTCTATAATTTGATTTTAAATACAAGCAAAGACGAAAAATTTTGTTTGCAACTCTAATGGAGTTTGAAAGAAATTATAACCACCCAAAGTGGTAAAATTTCTATGCCTTGCCATGATTAAATTCATGTATGATTGTGGGCAAAGAATTGAAAACTCGTCCCATTGAATTTGCTCCATTCTCATTCCCTTTAGAGAATGTGATAGCAGTATGTGATAAGTCTGAAAAAAGATAAAATTATTACTACGAAGGTATCAATGGATGTGGACGTGGCAATAGACGAAATTATAATCGTCATCATTGTGATACTGAGAATAATAAGGATTCTCAAAATAATCCTTCACTATGTGAAAGTAATATTTGTCATCGATTTGACATGAGATTTTATAAAGCACATATAGATGATTATGGTCCATTCATGATGTGAATGTGACAACATCTGATTTACGAATACATATTCATTCTTCAAAGAATATGAACGTGCTAGTGGTAGCGAATATACCACACTCACCTCTAGAAGGAGGTTTGAGATGATATAAGAAAATAATGTCATTATTATGGCATGAATGGTCATTGGTCACGTACCTACTGTACGCCAAAATATTTTGGCATTGTGATTATTAAAAGACAACGATAATGCAAGAACAGAACTTGCACATTTAATTTTGACCATAACCATAATGGTATAACTTTCTCTTTCAAAGAGATATTCACCATATGGGTGTTGATGAATATGTGGTAGTACAAAATTAATTGAGAGCTCTGGAAGAGCCAATTACCACTATTTTGGAGAAACACAATTGATTACCAATAAGGTATTGTGTTGTAATAAGTTTCAAAGAAACATATTCAGTTTCCAAAGTATACGCGAAAGCGGTTGATTATATTGAGACTATAAATAAAGGAAAGATTTAATATCTTCTATTACTACAACTTGTAGCGGGATAATATGTATGTGAAAAGCTACCCGCTTTATTCTCCAATTTGTACTACATAAATAAAAGAATACCACAATGAAGTGGATATTTTATTGATATAAAACCCATATCGTAATAAACTTAGAGTTTATTCATAATTGCACACATCATGGTGTAAATCTGAAGTTTATCAATATTGATAATTTATTCAGTTGGCATAATTGGTTTAGCCATATCAATTTAAGTATGATGTGCAAAAATAAAAGAGAATTCACATGGGTAAATATTAAAGAACTAGAAAGTTCTTTACGAATTCTCTTACATTGCTTGTTCTCATTAATTAGTAGACCAATTAAAATTGGGATTGAATCCCATGAATGCTGAAAATATCAAAGGTGAATATGGGCCCATTCACATTCCATGTATACCACATAAGATGCATCTATGAGATGGTTGCATGTGCGATTATTATTAACCCGCAACCTGGTGTTTGCGAGGTAACTTGCTCAATAATTTAATTTAGAGCATATTCCAGATTTTCTATTCAAGAAGTTCATCTTGATAAGTTGGTCTACATCACAGTTGGTTTAGCAAAATAATTTATTGAGTGCCTCCACTTAATAGCTAAACTATTGCTTGTGAGAACAAAGTTATCTATATCAGTTTGATATACGTTATATACCAAAGTATATTATTTTCTCCCCTCACAAGTGGTTCAGGGTCAGGAACCAAATAATTCCATCTTATTATTATTTATGTGCGGTGTATATTTTGATTAACACCATAACGCACAAAGATGGGTTCTCAAAGTTGAGGAAACAAGTTAGTTTTTCTAACATGAGGGGGAGACAAGATACAACAGTTGAGAAAAAGTTACATGGAATGAATTATCATTTATACATCTAGATCCTCGAATAAAATAATATGAACTTGAAGTTCATAAAAGGATAATTCATGTGCAATTTATTGCAAGGCATGCCAGACGCATTTGCTGACCCAAAGAAAGTAACTATATTCTCATTGCAAATGTTCATATTAAGTCCTAGAAGGACAAAGTCTATGGTAAGCTTAAAGCGTATAGACAATCGGTTTTAAATAAACTTCTTGATAAAGAAGATGAGCAAATGATCAAAATGATCATAATAAAGGAGGCAAGTGATCTAGAAGATCACATGACATACCATTTCATAATATCTCATGAGAGATTCAGGTACCTGAATATATGAATGAAGAGATATCTATGTTATGTCATTATGAAAATACATTGAAACTGATATAAAATCATTGTCGACGTCAACCTTCAAGAAGCAAGAGAACAAGATTGGGATGTGAAGGCTCAAGGATGTGAATTTATGCTCTCATCAGTGGGAGTTATTGCGTGTTGCACTCTTTTTCCCTTACAAGGTTTTGTCCCACTTAGTTTTCCTTGCAAGGTTTTTAACGAGGCAACCAATAGGCGCATTTCTAAACATGTGTACTCTTTTTCCTTTTCTAGAATTTTTTTCCCACTGGATTTTCTTTTAGTTAAGGTTTTAATGAGGCACATAACTTATTGAGAAGACATTCAAAGGGGAGTGTTATGAATAGAATTCTATTTAGAGTGAATGTCTATCTTGTAGTGAGTTTTACTTTGTGACTAAGTTATTTTTCCACTATAAATAGAGGGGTCTTACCCCATTGTAAATCATCCCAAAATTCAATAAGAATTCTCTCTCTCTTTCTCTGTAATATTGTTCTTCTTCTTTTATTATTTTATAACAAGAAAATATATTTACTATGATATGATTTGAGTCGCAGCCACATTTGATAGACTTAAAAAATATTGGAAACTAAAATCAAGGGATGCAGTAGTTGGCTTAAATTGCTGAAATTGCTACAAGGGTAGAAGATCTGGAGAGAAAAAGGGAAAGGGGAGAGAAAAAAGGAAAAAGATATAACTAAATCCCTTGATTGAAGGCACTAATAATAGATTGAGAGCTTTTTAAGGTGGAAAGTATATATTTTGTAGCTAAAATGTATTTAGGTTGGGAAAATATAAAAACTTGAATATTTTTCGTAATAAGGTTTCAGATAGTGTATATGAATGAAAAAATCCGTATAATCAATAATAAGCATTCTTCATCTTTTCTCAAAGGATTGAAGCTGGTGAGATACGGGCCCTTGGCCCATGTTATCCAATATATTAGTTAGCCCAAACTCATATACATGTCCAGTTTATCTTGGTGATCCAATCCAATTAACTATTCATTCCTTTTAGCTGGGAATAGAAGGAAGAACAAGATAACCTAGTAGGTAGCAACAGTGGCAAGTGACAAGATTCAGAAATTTTTAATTATAGGAAAACTATTTTTAATTTGGAATTATTACTGAAATTGAGTGCTTAGTTAGAGCTAGATTAGCTTCCTTCTACTACTCGAATACTCTCTATGTATGAGAGCGGTCCTCTTGTTTTCATAACAAGTTTTCTTTAGTAACTAGAGTTCTTGCTTTCTACATCCGCTATTGGCGACTATGGCTTCTACACGCCCCACTGACGGTAGCCCTCCGTGGGAGAAAATGTCCGAGACTCGAAAATTGATTTAGACTATGGAGACGATGCAGACCTAGTCAGCCAGAGCTTGCATGACGATACCATGCAATGGTGTATTGAAGCCCGGGTGCTTACCGATAAGGTCATAAATCCTAAGTTCTTTAAGGACGCATTGGCAAAGGCTATCCGGCCAATGGAATGCATGGTGGTGAAAGAACTAGGTAACAATATTTTTGCTTTCCAATTCTTCGATGAAATGGACTATACTAGGACTCTAAAAGACGGACCATGGAACTTTGAACAATGCCCGATCATTATGAAGCCCTTTCCGCCGGGACAAAACCCAAGATATGTTGAATTGACAAAACTAAAAATCTGGATCCAAATACATAATATGGTAGGCGCTCTCCGATCGGAGAGAGTGATTAAGGATATTGGCAATACACTCGGGGAATTTCAGTATGCTGACCAAAAAAATCACAATTCCATTTGGAGAGACTACATGCGCGTTAGGGTTCAAATCGACGTTCGAAACCCTCTGAAAAAGACAATGAATATCCGTCGACCTGGGGGCTCTTGTATACAACTCTCATTCAGATATGAACGACTAGGAATCTTCTGCTTTTACTGTTGTATTCTCGGACATACTGATAAGTTTTGTTGTAAACTATGGCAAAATCATGAACAGACTACTGAACCATTTGCATATGGTTCTTGGGTACGAGCAGAGAGGAGGTCGCTGGTCATGGCTGGAGCACGGTGGTTGAAACCAGAGAATTGGGCGGAGGAGAGAAACAAGATGGATAAGGAAATCCCGACTTCATCGGGGAAGAGAGAAAATCAGGGAGCGAGAAACGGGGAAAGGAGTGATCTTTTCCTAAAAATAGGGGAGGGGATTTTGCAAATTTTAGGAAAGAGGGTGTAAGGAATGGTAATGAGGGGGAACAAATGACTGAAAATGTGTGGATGGGGTCTAAAAAAGAGAGGGTGCAATTTATGAAGATGGAGAATGAGAATCTTGGGTTGGTTATGGCAATGGAGACTAGGAATGGAAAGGCGGTATGTGTGAAGGATGGTACAGTCTGTCCAATGGAGAAAAAGATAAAATTAGAACGAAAGGGTGCGATGGTAATATACGAGAATCTAAAAAACGGATTCGAGGCGGGTCCTGATTCCCAGGACCGCCAGGACCAATGATTTCAATAATTTGGAATTGTCGTGGGCTTGGGAACCCACGTACAATTTCAGAACTAAAGGACTTTGTCCATAATAAGCAGCCTAATTTGGTTTTTTTGCAAGAAACTAAAGTTTCGGCTTCGAAGGTTGAATCAGTCCGAGTGGCATTGAGGTTTGAGGGACCCCTAGCAGTTGACTCAGTAGGACTTAGTGGTGGTATTGCACTACTTTGGAAAGAGAAAGACATGTGCTCTATTCTTTGATACGGAACCAACTTTATTGACATCCAAGTTGAAATTGTTGGCCTTCCATGCTATCGATTCACAGGCTTCTATGGTCTTCCTGGTTCACACCAGCGAAGACAATCATGGAACATCATGCGAACACTTAAGAATACTTCTTCTCTACCATGGTGTATTAGAGGAGACTTTAATGATATCCTCTCTTTTGGAGATAAAATGGGATGGATTCACCAACCAGTTTGGAGTGTGGATGGCTTTCGGAAAGTCGTCGAGGAATGTGATGTGAGACTCCATATTTTTTCTCTCTTTTCTTACGTAATATACGTAACGTGGAATGGTTATATTAGTTATATATGATTGAGTATAACATCACACTGGTCACATGTTATGTTTTGGAGTCAAGCAAGTTGCGAAATAAAGGTCGGCAAAAGTTATCGTAAATTTCTCAAATAAATTTTCTAAACTTTGGGTCAAATATATCAGATTATTTCTTCCAATATATAAAGATTAATGGGACCCAAAACCTATCAAATCGAAGGTCTACGAGTCTAGTTTTCAACCAAAAAAACCTCACATCAAACGGACGTTGGAGTAAAAAGTTATGACCATTTTACCAAGGATTGTCCAGGCTGAAACCGGATCGCAAACCGGGTCGGGTCAAATAAGTGGTATAAGTCGGTAAACTCGACTTTGAAGACCTCAAAATATTTTATTTCAGTCCCAAAACAGTGATCAAGAAGAAGAGAGGGTTCCATGGTGTTCTTGAGCGATTAAGGTGCGTTTTTAATAAATTTTACAGTTAAAGTTTGCCCTCGTGCCTAGAAACTCATTTTCTACGCTTTGCAATCATTTCCCCCTTCTATTAGCTGTTTTGGAGCTATTTTTGGAAGATAGGAATTTGTTGTTCTTGCTGGTTCTTCAGGCTTTATACTTATTTTGTCAAGGTAATCATCTTGGGACTCTTTTATGATCGTTTTTACAAAGTTCTACGGACGTTTCGTCAAGTTAGGGCCATATGGCAAATCTGCCGATTTAAACTCAATTATGAACTGTTTATAGGTGCGTATATGCTGCATATATATAGTGTTTTTAAAGCTTAGGACGTAAGGAACAACTTTCGTGAAGGAACTACAGGCATTCGAACGTTCGTTGGAAAGGTATGTTAAGGCTAAGCTCTGTTATTCATTTTTGCATGAATTCTTGGAAATTCCTAAGACGCCAAATGTGATATTTTACTATTCTACGGCTAGAAAGACCTTTTGTGAAAGTCATTGGGATTGTAGCTGAAGTATTTTCATGATTCTATTAGGTTGATATTTCACTAGTTCGGTTAAATAGGGTATTCAACATCTATATATGTCATTTTGTCGGCTTTCTTATCTATATATATGAATTCTTATTCATCTTTGGGTTGTGTGGTTAAACAAAAAAAAAGCATTTAGTATTTGCGATCAGTTATTCTTCCTTGTTAAAGTATATTTTAAAATCTCTAAAGTGACACGTCAATTTCCAAAAATATCAAAAATAAGTTCTATGTTTAAACTATTAAAACACTTGATTTTTGAAATACTTTCTTTTACTAATTATCAAGAAATCAGGTATAAGGACTAAGTGAAGCACCTTAAGCTTTTTATGAACATCTTCAGAGTTAAGTTATCTTTCTAAAAGTCGAGTTATGTTTTCGAGCTTATAGAAAAAGACATGAGGTTCCACGAGACAATTGTATGCAATAAGAATGTGATTATGAGATTATGAGAATAAGAGTACCAATGAGCCAATATCGGCTAAATTCTTGTTATGGCCTGTTATGTGCATTCAAAGTTCATCATACATGGCATATTATGCATGGACTTCGAGATATAATCGGAGGTAAGGGGCATATTTGCCCGAAAGACTATATGTATTGTACAGATGGCCACAGGTTGGCAATATGATACCAGTTAGCTACCGGAACAGACCGCCATTGCTGGCATTTGGTTGGGTATGTCATGCATTTGCATCAATATATATTTATTCACGACATACGATTACACGAGCATACTATGCATATTTGATTACTATGAGGTGGGATGTCAGCCATGGAGGCTATCAGAGTTTCAGTGTCAGGTGGTATCTCTATTACCTTTGTTTTCATCAGCTATGTATGATTCTACTTTCTGCCTTACATACCAGTACATTTTTATTCGTACTGATGTCCCGTTTCCTGGGGACACTGCATTTTTGTTTCGTGCGTGCAGGTCCAGGTAAGGACTCTGATCGACCTCTCCGCTAGGATTTAGGGGTTCAGCTGTGAGTTGGAAAGCTCCACCTCTTCCTGGAGCTGTCATAGGATGGTTACCTTTATTCTAAAATTTGGGTATAGTCGGGGCCTTATCCCGATAGTGCTTGTGACTCTTAGAGGCTGTTATGGACACAGTATTCTGGGTTTGTTTTTGCAGTTTTCAGTCCCCAGCCCATAGGCTTGGCATGTATATATGTGTGTAGACATATATGTCTCAAATCGTGGCCTCGTCGATCAACTAGTACTTCATTATTTTGGCTTGTATACCTTGGTTTATATGGCTTATTGTTATTCAGGTCATGACCTTAATCGTCTAGGCTTAGTATTTCAGATGTTGTGTTGCCTGATCTATTTGGGCCTCCAGTTTAGTTAGCTAGTATGTTTAGTGGCTAACTCGATCGAATACAATATCGAGTGCCAGTCGTGCCTCCCCTTGTTTAGGGCGTGACAAACTTGGTATCAGAGCAGGTCGTATCCCAGGGAGTCCATAAGTCGTATCTAGTAGAGTCTTGCTTATGGGTGTGTTGTGCACCACACTTATAATCAGGAGGCTATGGGGCATTTAGGAATGGTTACGTTTTTTTCAATTAATAGATCATGCTATAGAGCAAAGTTATAAGAACATATGAAATCTAAATCGTGCTTTGTGTTTCTTATCTAAGAAGCTACCTTCACTTAGGAGATGACATATCGAGAGATAGGTATGGATTCGGGGGAAGGTACCAGTCGTTCCCTACCGGGTCAGAGGGATAGATTTCCATTAAAGGCACATAGTGAGTCTCCAGTAGCCCTAGTTTCAGCTTCCCCAGCACTTGTTGGAGCTCAGGGAGATGCAGTACTCCCAGCCTCACCAGTTCCATTAGTACCTGAGGCAGCTAGAGACACAGGACCACCAACACATGTTGTTCCCGCACCAGAGACCGGGGAGCAGGGGATGAGAGAGGCAGTTCAGTTGCTAACTAGGTTGGTTTCTATGCATGAGTGACAACTAGAGACGGGAGCAGATACCCGGAGAGATCGGACAGGAAGCTCGACGGTACGAGAGTTTCTTCACTTGGCCCCTTTATTATTTACAGGATCCAGTTCCACAGAGGATCCCCAGGACTTTATAGACAATATGTATAGAGTATTGAAGGTGATGCTTGCCTCCGTCACAAAGGCTGTGGAGTTAGCTTTTTTTTCGACTACGTGATGTAGCTGTCCTATGTTATGAGGCATGGGAGAGATCTAGAGGACCTTTCCTATCGGATTCATGATACTCGTAGGGATAGGGAGCAGAGCAAGAGGGCTCGTACTATGGGCTCTTATAGGGAGCCACTGAGTGATTTTAGCCCCCCACTCCATCGATTTCCACCTCGGTCATCAAGTAGTTTCCCATCACAGATGCATGGCCAGTGGTTTGATCGTTATATTCAGTCAGGACCGGGGCAGAGCTCAGGCTAGTCTGAGGGCCGTCGACAGGAGTGTTCCGCACAAATGAGACAACCTACTACTCCATATACTCAGTGCGGTAAGCTGCACACCGGGAAGTGTAGACAGGGTTCTAATGCATGTTATCATTGTGGGTAGACAGGACATTTTATTTGCCGGTGCCCGGGGTTAGGCAGAAGTAGATCAGCTCAGCCTTCAGGATACACAGCAGCCTCTTCTCACTCGGTCTCTGCTCCCTGACCAGGTCCACAGTCTACGCAGGGTCGTGGTAGGGGGAGAGGTGGAGGATATACCTCGGGTTCTAGTAGTGGCCAGAACCGCTTTTATGCACTCACAGGCCGATAAGATTCAGAGGCATCCCCAGATGTTGTCACAGGTATATTGATAATACATTCTCATGCCGTTTATGCATTGATAGATCCCAGCTCTATATTTTAATATATTACTCCATTTATTTATTGCTGGTAAGCTTGACATGAGATCTGAGTTGTTGCCACAGTCAGTTGAGGTGCCTACGCCAGTTGGCGACTTTATTGTAGCTAATCATGTCTATCAAGGTTGTACAGTATTAATTAATGATCGTCCAACCTCTGTTGATTTAGTTAAATTGGTTATGCTAGACTTCGATGTCATTATGGGCATGGATTGGTTGGCAGCATGCTATGCTAATATTGATTGTCATGCAGTTGGTCCGATTTCATTTTCCTCGTGAGCCTATCCTTGAATGGAAAGGTAATGCAGCCATGCCCAAGGGCAAGTTTATTTCATAGCTTAGGGCTCGGAAGTTTATTGCTAAAGGTTGTATATACCATCTGGTTCATGTCAGGGATACAGATAAGGCGCCAGTGACTTTTCAGTTGGTTCCTATTGTGAATGAATTCCCGACGGTATTCCTTGACAAGCTTCCAGGAATTCCCCCCGAAAGGGAAATCGATTTCGCTATAGATTTGCTTCCTGATACGCAGCCTATATCCATTTTTCCCTACAGAATGGCTCCTGCAGAGCTAAGGTAATTGAAGGAACAACTGAAGGACTTGCTCGACAAGGGCTTTATTAGGCCAATTACATCCCAATGGGGTGCTCCGGTGCTCTTTGTTCGAAAGAAAGATGGCTCCTTGCGGATGTGTATTGACTACAGGCAACTAAATAAAGTCACTATCAAGAATAAGTATCTTCTTCCATGGATTGATGACTTGTTCGACCAGTTACCAGGTGCCAAATTCTTTTCGAAGATCGACTTGCGATCCGGTTATCATCAACTACGAGTCAGGGATATTGACATCCCAAAAACAACATTTAGGACGAGGTATGGCCATTTTGAATTCCTTGTCATGTCTTTCGGGCTTACAAATTCCCCAGCAGCCTTTATGGATCTTATGAACCGGGTATTCAAACCATTCATGGATGAATTTGTGATTGTGTTTATTGACGATATCTTGATATATTCACGATCGGAAGCCGAGCATGCGGACCACTTGTGAGCTGTATTGCAGATTCTTCAGGACTACAGGTTATATGATAAGTTCTCTAAATGTGAATTTTGGCTAACTTCTATATCTTTTCTTGGTCATGTTATTACCGGTGATGGTATCAAGGTTGATGGCCAAAAGATTGAAGTTGTGATGACTTGGTCGAGGCCTTTGAATCCGACGGAGGTTCGTAGCTTTTTAGGCTTGGCAAGGTATTATCGAAGGTTCGTGGAGGGATTTTCGTCTATCACTGCTCCATTGACGAAACTGACACATAAGGGATCTAAGTTTCAATGGACTGAGGCATGTGAACAAAGTTTTCAGGAGCTAAAGAAAAGGCTTACGACGGCACCTGTCTTGACTCTTCCGGATGGCACCGAGGGTTATGTTGTATATTGTGATGCCTCGAGAATTGGCCTAGGTTTTGTTCTTATACAGCATGGTAAGTTTATCACGTACGCCTCCAGACAGTTGCGAAAACATGAATAGAACTATCCTACACACAATCTTGAGTTAGCCGCGATTGTCTTCGCCCTAAAGATTTGGCGGCATTATCTATATGGGGTTCATATTGATGTTTTCACCGACCGCCATAGCCTTCAGTATTTATTTAAACAGAGGGAGTTGAACCTAAGACAAAGAAGATAGCTATAATTACTAAAGGACTATGATGTTGATATTTTATATTATCCCGGCAAAGCTAATATTGTTGTTGATGCCCTTAGCCGGAAGTCCATGGGCAGTCTAAGCCATGTTAAAGTTGATAAGGTCAAGATGACCAAATACCTATGCCAGCTAGCTAGTTTGCAGGTGCATTTGGTAGATGCAGAGGGTGGACGCATTCTCGTTTAGAATACAGCAAAATCTTCTTTTGTTACTGAAGTGAAAGAGCGACAACACGAGGATCCCAAACTTATAAAACTGAGGGAAAGTATTCCACAGTAGTGACAACCTTTATTAGAGCTAACTGGAGATGGAGTCCTTAGATACCAGGGTCGCTTATGTGTGCCGGCAGTCGGAGAGCTCCGCACCAAGATTCTCTCGGAGGGCCATTATTCTAGATATGCAGTTCACCCCTGAGAGACAAAGATGTATCGAGACCTTCGATAGATCTATATCTGGAATGGAATGAAAAAATATATCGCAGAGATTGTAGCCCGGTGTCCCAACTGCCAACAAGTTAAAGTTGAACATCAGAAGCCTGGAGGCCTAACTCAGTATATTGAACTTCCATTATGGAAATGGGACATGATAAATATGGACTTCATCACTGGTTTGCCTCGCACTCCACGGAGGTATGGTTCTATTTGGGTAATTATTGATAGGCTTACAAAATCTTCTCATTTCCTGCCAGTTAGGACGACATATTCAGCCGAGGATTATGCCAAGCTTTACATTTGAGAGATTGTTTGCCTTCGCGGAGTGCCATTATCTATTATCTCTGATCAAGGGGCTCAATTTACAACACATTTTTGGAAATCTTTTCAGAAGGGTCTAGGCACGCAGGTAAATCTTAGCACCACTTTTCATCTGCAAACTGATGGACAGGCAGAGCGTACTATTCAGACAGTTGAGGATATGTTACATGCCTGCGTGCTAGATTTTAAAGGAAGTTGGGATGATCATCTAACTCTTATTGAGTTTGCTTATAATAATAGCTTCCAAGCTAGTATTTAGATGGCCCCTTACAAAGCACTATACGGGCGATAGTATAGGTCGCTAATCGGTTGGTTCGAGGTCGGGGAAGCAGAGTTTCTAGGTCCTAATTTAGTTCATCAAGCAATGGAAAAGGTAAAACTTATTAGAGACTGGCTGCGTACAGAACAAAGTCGGCAAAAGTCTTATGCAGATGTTCGAAGACGAGACTTAGAGTTTGATGTAGAAGATTGGGTTTTCCTGAAAGTATCACCTATGAAGGGTGTCATGTGATTTGGAAAGAAGGGGAAGCTTAGCCCCAGGTATGTTGGACCGTATAAGATTATTCAGAGGATTGGTAGGGTGGCGTACGAGCTTTATTTGCCTTTAGAATCGGAAGCAGTGTATCTATGTTGTGGAAGTGCATTGGAGATCCTTCACGTATTACGCCCATTGAGGATATTCACATTGCTGAAGACGTATCTTATGCAGAGGTACCGGTAGCTATTTTAGATCGACAGGTAAGAAAGCTTCGAACTAAAGAAGTGGCTTCCGTGAAAGTGTTATGGCGAAATAACAACATCGAGGAAATGACCTGGGAAGCTGAGGAGGAAATGAGGACGAAGTACCCCTACCTATTTACGACTTAAGGTGAGTCACATTTAAATAATTGGAAATTATTTCTGTACAACAACTTAATTGTATTTTGAATGACTTGAAAGTGTAATTTAAATTTCTTATTGTAAGATAGCTATACGAAGCCTAGTAGTTGGAATCTTCAGAATTTGATTTATGCTTTGAAAATGAAACAAATATATTCTCGCAAATAATGTATTAGCGGAAAAGAAATAAAACCAAGGAATTGACTTGACCCATTCTCGGATGAATGTTCTTACGGGGGGAGACTGTGAGACCCCATATTTTTTTTATCTCTTCTCTTACGTAATATACGTAACGTGACGTGGTTATATTAGTTATATATGATTGGGTATAACATCACACTGGTCACATGTTATGTTTTGGAGTCAAGCAAGTTGTGAAATAAAGGTCGGCAAAAGTTATCGTAAATTTCTCTAGTAACTTTTCTAAACTTCAGGTCAAATGTATCAGATTATTTCTCCCAATATATAAAGAGTTATGGGATCCAAAACCTATCAAATCGAAGGTCTATGAGTCTAGTTTTCAACAAAAAAAACCTCACATCAAACGGACATTGGAGTAAAACGTTATTACTGTTTTACCCTGGACTGTCCAGGCTAAAATTGGGTCGCGAACCGGGTCGGGTTAAACAAGTGGTATAAGTCAGTAAACTCGACTTTGAAGATCTCAAAACATTTCATTTCAGTCCCAAAACAGTAATCAAGCTGAAGAGAGGGTTCCATGACGTTCTTGAGTGATTAAGGTAGGTTTTTAATGATTTTTATCGTTAAGGTTTGCCACCGTGCCTAGAAACTCATTCTCTACCTTTGCAATCATTTCCCCCTTCTATTAGCTGTGTTTGGAGCTATTTTTGGAAGATAGGAAATTTTTGT
Source organism: Nicotiana glauca (assembly GCA_026770625.1). Classification (NCBI taxonomy): domain Eukaryota; kingdom Viridiplantae; phylum Streptophyta; class Magnoliopsida; order Solanales; family Solanaceae; genus Nicotiana; species Nicotiana glauca. The sequence goes on from MU667763.1 coordinate 87,255, forward strand.
TCTTGCCGGTTCTCCAGGCTTTATACTTGTTTTGTCAAGGTAATCATCTTGGGACTCTTTTATGATCGTTTTTACAAAGTTCTACAGACGTTTCGTCAAGTTAGGGTCATATGGCGAATCTGCCAATTTAAACTCAATTATAAACTATTTATAGGTGTATATAAGCTGCATATGTATAGTGTTTTCAAATATTAGGACGTAAGGAACAACTTTCGTGAAGGAACTACAGGAATTCAGACGTTCGTTGGAAAGGTATGTTAAGTCTAAGCTCCATTATTCATTTTTGCACGAATTTTTGGAAATTCCTAAGATGCCAAATATGATATTTTACTATTCTACGGCTAGAAAGACCTTCCGTGAAAGGCATTGGGATTGTAGCTGAAGTATTTTCATGATTCTATTAGGTTGATATTCCACTCGTTCGGTTAAATAGGGTATTCGACATCTATATATGTCATTTTGTCGGCTTTCTTATCTATATATATGAATTCTTATTCGTCTTTGGGTTGTGTGGCTAAACAAAATAAAAATATTTAGTATTTGTGATCAGTAATTCTTCCTTGTTAAAGTGTATTTTAAAATCTCTAAAGTGACGCGTCAATTTCCAAAAATCTCAAATATAAATTCTATGTTTAAACTATTAAAACACTTGATTTTTGAAATACTTTCTTTTACTAATTATCAAAAAATCAGGTATAAGGACTAAGTGAAGCACCTTAAGCTTTTTATGAACATCTTCAGAGTTAAGTTATCTTTCTAAGAGTCGAGTTATGTTTTCGAGCTTATAAAAAAAAGACATGAGGTTCCACGAGACAATTGTATGCAATACGAATGTGATTATGAGAATATGAGAATAAGAGTACCAATGAGCCAATATCGGCTAAGTTCTTGTTATGGCTTATTATATGCATTCAAATTTCATCATACATGGCATATTATGCATGGACTTCGAGCTATAATCGGAGGTAAGGGGCCTATTTGCCCGAAAGACTATATG
>MU667763.1:89022-124187 GCA_026770625.1 Nicotiana glauca
GATTACACGAGCATACCATGCATATTTGATTACTATGAGGTGGGATGTCGGCCATGAAGGCTATCAGAGTTTCAGTATCAGGTGGTATCTCTATTACCTTTATTTTCATCAGCTATGTATGATTCTACTTTCTGCCTTACATACCAGTACATTTTTGTTCGTACTGATGTCCCGTTGCCTGGGGACACTGCATTTTTGTTTCATGCATGCAGGTCCAGGTAGGGATTCTGATCGACCCATCCGCTAGGATTTAGGGGTTCAGCTGTGAGTTGGTAAGCTCCACCTCTTCTTGAAGCTGTCATAGGATGGTTACCTTTGTTGTACAATTTGGGTATAGTCGGGGCCTTATCCCGATAGTGCTGGTGACTCTTAGATGCTATTATGGACACAGTATTTTGGGTTTTTTTGCAGCTTTCAGTCCCCAGCCTATAGGCTTGGCATGTATATATACGTGTGTAGACATATATGTCTAAAATTGTGGCCTCATCGGTTAGCTAGTACTTTATTATTTTTTCTTGTCTACCTTGGTTTATATGGCTTATTGTTATTCAGGTCATGACCTTAATCGTCCAGGCTTAGTATTTCAGATGTTGTGTTGCCCGATCTATTGGGCCCTCAGTTTATTTAGCTAGTATGTTTAGTGGCTAACTCGATCGAATACAGTATCGAGTGCCAGTCGTGCCTCCCCTAGTTTGGGGCGTGACATGTGAACTAAGAGACTTGGGGTTTACGGGTAATCGTTTCACCTGGGAGCGTCACAAGAATACAAGGAATTGGGTTTGTGAATGACTAGATCGTGTTTTGACCACATCTCAGTGGGTCATCCTATTTCCAAAGGTGCAGTTCCATCATCTCGAGGTAGCAAATAGTGATCACTCCGCTCTATTCTTATCACTAGGGGTGAGTGTTATTCGATATGCACCCGTACCTTTTAGATTTGTGAATGCTTGGCTCAAAGAGATTGACATAGAAGAGGCAGTTTTGGAGGCGTGGTCATGCGGCAGAAGAAAGCCAATTGGTAATGGCATTGCAATTTGTGGAAACTTTATGAAGGAATGGGGGAAAAATAAGAAAGACCAATTCCGCACTAAGCCAAAACAATGTAAGAATCAGATGTATAAGTTCAGAGATAGCTATAACCCGGAGCATGCGCAATTGTATAGTGCAACTAAATATGTTTACGTACAAATTTCTAAGCAGCAAGATATGTATTGGCACCAACGTGCAAAGCAACACTGGTTACGCGATGGTGATCTTAATACACGCTACTTTCATAACATGGCTTCAGTAAGGAGAAGGAAAAATTCACTGGTGCAACTGAAGCATAATGATGGACAATGGGTTGGATGGGATAACAGACTCAAAGATCTGATTGTCACCTTCTATACGAATCTGTTTTCGTCCAATCAAGGGAGTATGCACGATATCTTGGAGATGGTTGAATGTAGAGTTAAGGAAGAACATAATATCGAGCTTAAAAGGCCGTTTACTAGAGAGGAAGTGAAGACAACAACCTTCGATATGCATCCTGATAAGGCACCGGGACCGGATGGATTGAATCTAGGGTTCTATCGCTCGTTCTGGTCTATCATGGGCAAAGATGTTAGTGACACAGTTCTAGCGTCTCTTAACCACAATATGCCAACTCCGGGAGGAAACCTCACTAATATTATCTTAATTCCAAAGAAGAAGATTCCCGAGAATATCACAGATCTGTGCCCTATATCCTTATGTAATGTGATTGACAGGATCGCATGCAAAACCATGGCCAATCAAATGAGAAAGTTTACGAATGTAGCGATTACGGAGGTCCAAAGTACCTTCATTCCTGGAAGATTTATTTCAGACAATGCAATGATTTTTTTTTAAACGATGCACTGCTTGAAACGCAAAACACAGGGGAAAAAAGGATATGTGGCTTTAAAAACTGATATGAGCAAGGCGTATGATAGAGTTGAATGGGAATTTTTAAGACAGATGCTATTAAAATTGGGTTTTTGTGAAGAACGGGTCGTGAATTTAATGAATATGGTTACTACTGTTAGATATAAATTCTCTCATGGGGGTACAATATTTGGACAGTTTATACCAAGTAGAGGTTTACGGCAAAGTGACCTATTGTCTCCGTATCTATTCCTTGTAGTAATGGAAGGGCTCTCTGCGATGCTTAGAACTTATGATCGACGAGGTTTACTTCATGGCATCAAGGTGACTCCTCGGGCACCATCTGTTTCACACCTATTTTTTGTGACGACGCCTTGTACTTTTTTCAGGCAGAGATTGGCGATGCAAATATCATTAAACACTACCTTGATAGCTATCAGAAGGCTTCTGGACAACTGGTCAACTTGCAAAAATCCGATTTATACTTTAGTCAGAATACTTCGAAAGATATGAAGATTACGGTAAAACATGCGCTTAGAGTGAAAGAGATTGCTACCCCGGGAAAATATCTCGGATTACCATCCATTGTGGAGAGAAAAAAAAAGGACATCTTCCAATATGTATTAGATAAAGTTTGGGAAAAATTGCAAAGTTGGAAGTAAGAATACCTCTCTAGAGCTGGTAAGGAAATCCTGAAAACAGTAGTGCAAGCTATCCCAAATTATGTTATGATGTTATTTCTTCTCCCAACAAGCACATGTGACTTAATAGATAAAGAAATGAATGGGTTCTGGTGGCATAGAAAAGGTGGTAACACTAGGGGAATGAGATGGATGGCATGGAAAGGGCTATGTAAACGAAAAGAAGATGGGGGATTGGGATTTCGAGAGGTGCAGAATTTTAATTTGGCTATGCTAGCAAAAACAGCATGGAGTTTGTTGACACGACCGGAGGCATTAATGAGCCGAATATATAAAGCTCGATACTCCCTACATGAGATTTGCTTTCAGCAACAGTGGAAAATAATCCCAGTTATGTGTGGCACTCATTATGCACGGGGTTACAGGTCTTACAAGGGGGTGGTGTTAGGTGTATAGGAGATGGACGTACAACAAAAATATTCCATACTCCATGGCTGTCATCCGAGCAATTGCAAGTTATTCAAAGTGTATGCAATAATTGCATGGAGGAGATGGTCGTGGCAGAATTAATGTGTGAGGAAACTCGAACCTGGAGCGAAGTGAAGCTGGAGACAATGTTTAATGCACAGGAGATTGAATTAATACAAAAAATACCACTAAGCTTGACCTCACAATCGGATAAATGGATGTGGTTGTTTGATCCAAAGGGCACCTATACAGTCTGTGGAGGTTACATGAAACTTTATGATCAAGTGGGACATGAAATTGAGGCAAGTCCCCGACGACTTTGGCAATCATTGTGGCAGCTGCGAACCCCACTAAAGATAAAAAACTTTATGTGGAGAACGATGAACAACGTGCTCCCAACATGTGATAACTTGACCAGACGACATGTGATGAATAATGCAACTTGTCCATTGTGCTGGCAGCACTCTGAAACCATCGAGCACTGCCTCCTTAATTGCACCATGGCTAAGGCATGCTGGCTGCAATCTCAAGTGGGATGGACAGAAACAATAGTGAATATGGAGCAGTGGTTTAACAAGCTTAATCATACATTGAACAAGAAGGAGATTGAAGAAGCAATCATGATATGCTGTGAGATTTGGAACTATAGAAATAGTGTAATCTAGAACCAAAGAATGAGTGCAGTGGATCGCATACTAGATAAAGCTATTAGCTTCATCAATGAATGGCGCCAATTACGCACGCCATATAGTTCACGTGGACAGGATAACGAGTAGAATCGAAAGTGGAAACCCCCAGATCATTTAGCCCTCAAATGCAATATTGATGCATCCTTCAACCTTGCAACTGGTAAAGCTGGAACAGGGATGGTTGTTCGGGATAGGCACGGTGAGTTTTTGAGAGGTAGATCAACATATATAGGGGCAACATTCAGTCTGATGATGGCAGAGTCATTGGCGGTAAAGGAAGCTCTTAGTTGGCTGAAGATTCACTACGGACACCAAGAGCTCGAGATGGATAGTCTATTTGTGAAGAATGCATTGGAGAAGGCCGAAGATATTTACTCGTATTTATCTGACGTGATTTCTGATTGTAAAAACCTCCTAAAAGGTTTTCAATTTTTGTCTTTGTCTGTTGTTCGAAGGTCTGCGAATCAGGTTGCTCATGCATTAGCACGAATGGCTGATTCTATGTCAGGCTCAGTGGAGTGGAATGCTAGCCCTCCACCCTTTATTGTAGATGCTTTAAATTTTAATTTGAATAATTAAGATGATGGTTGTTTCAAAAAAAAAAAGTACTATATTTATAAGAATTATTAGTTTTTCTATATAAATAAAAGCATAGTACCAGATCCAGCAAATAAAGAAGCTGATCAGAAGCACAAATGAGATGTTCTTTCACACATAAGTGATAGCTACGATGTTCCTTTTTGCACAAAATGAAGTTGCATATTATTGTAAAAATCCATACCCGCATTGCCCATGCTATATTTATCAAATAAAAATGCACTCTTCAAGAAAAGTTTCAACTTTTTCACGTTTGCACCCGCCAATTTATGTAATGTTAATTTCATCCCAAAAAGTTGATTAAACACTAAGGGTTGGACAATCAATAATACTTCGGTTTCTTTCCTTTTCTGGATATTATTTTCTATGTTATCAAAATAAAAGTGATGTAAAGTAGGTCTACTCACTTCATTTCTTTGTAGAGACATTGCTCAAGACGTTGACAGTATAAAACCCCATTATTTTCCCCACAGTCGATTTAAAGCAAAGAAAAAAACAAAACTATTACTAGTATTTAGTATCTTATAATGCTCCTCAAATAAAAAATAGTACTCCCTAGCGAATATGGACCGGGTTGGTTCGGTTTTTATCAAAATCAAACCAAACCAATTATATCGGTTTGGATTAGTTCGATTTTGTCGGATTTTCGGGTTTTTTTAATACATGAATATTATTATTCCAATCTTACGTTATTAAAATTATAGATAAAGCTTTGATAAGTGAATATATGTTTAGTAAATATGGAAAAAATTGACAAACATATGATCTATTAAAATATTCTAATGGGAGAAATTTTTTAGTAACACATGATAGTTATTTTCTTAGTCGTCTAATAATAATTTTTCGTTAAATTACGCTTTCAAGGTTAATACATGAGAGGATCCCAAATATTTCTATATTTTCTAAAGAAAAATCACTACAAAGTCTTAAAAATATAAATAAAATTTATATATTTATATGTCGGTTTGGTTCGGGTTTTTCTACTCAATACCAAACCAAGTCAAACCAAACCTAGTCGGGTTTTTTAATTGGTTTGGTTTGTTTTTTTGGTTTGGTGCGGTTTTCCAGTTCGGTTCCTTTTTAGTTTGTTCCAAAATAAATGACACATTTTTAAATTTGGAAATAATTCAACTTTAAACTCTTCATTTTACTCTTTTTGCCCTTAATGAGAAGCTTTTATAGCAAATGGCATGGCCCCACAAACCTTTTACCCCTTAATCTTTTAAGACCACAAATTTTAAAAATCTTTTTTTTTTTTTCTTAAATTCCGTGCCGAGTCAAACTACCTCAAATAATATGAAACCCAGGGAGTACTACTTTTACATATGGTCATGTGTGACTGTGGCCGGAAGCATAATGCTTTTGATGAGAAAGTGTAAATAGTGGGTATACATAGTCATATGCTGATCGAGGATGTAAACTTTTTGGATTCAGCATTTAAGATATTTACCATTGAATCAATTATATTTTTAAGGTTATGGGTTCAAATCTATTATTTTTATAATTTTAATAAATGTTTACATATAAATCTCTATTCCGCATCAAAAGTATGAGTTCAATTGAATCCGTAACTACCACGCTGCATCCGTCCAGTATATCGTGCATGTGACTGTGACAGAGTCTTTGCATGTGAACCACTTTGGTGAGAAATTGATTGCTGATATTTCATCATTGCATGCCCAAATAAAAGATTAGAGTTCATATAAATGCCATTCTCTTTTTTGGCTAAAAGACACACTTATATATGGATGTCTAAGAGGGTTTTCAAGTATACAATTTCCAATTTTTCATTAAGGGACTAACGGGTCGTTTGGTAACACAATAGTTACTCTATTTACTTAATCTTCCTATTATTATTTCTGTTGGTTTTTGCTCATAATGGGAGACAACAAAGATGAGGATATATATGGTTTCTTTCCTCCCACCGTTGGTCAAAGAAAGGGCACAAATATATCCTGAATAGCACTATGATTGGTCACCACTTCAGCCCAAAAAAAAAAAAAAAAATGAGATAAAAGCAAACCCATATTTGGTTGGTCAAAATAAATCTGGGATAAAAGCCACTCCTCATGCGGAATGATTAAGGGATCGTTTGGTTGGAAAGAAGTTATCTCGGGATTAGTTATTCCACTTTTCCATGAAGATAAAAAAACATTATAATTCCAGAATAACTAATCCCGAAATTAATTATATATACTGCAATTTTCTACTAATTAAACATGGAATAAACTCTTCTTAAATTTAGTTTCGGGACTAATTATTCCTTATCCCTCATACCAAACGAGCCCTAAAAGTCTTATAGATTCTCTCATTTCAGCACGCAGGGCCGGAGCTAGAAGGCAATTTACGGATTTAGGGTTTTGTCTGTCCCACATCGGAAGTGGTATGAGGAATTCGGTCTCAATCCTGGATAATTCTTACCTTTTGAGCTAATTTTTGGAGTCGAATTAGGTTCAAAGTCTTTTTTTTTTAATCATGATATCAAAGCCAAACTTATCTTAATTTATTGTTCATACTCCAGTTAGCAGCCATGCAAGGGGTATCGAATCAATGAATCCCACATCATGATAAGTTCTACATTTACTTTTACTATATATTTTAGGGCCCAGAATTATGTTTCGATGGACATCTTTAGTAGCAAGCATTTTTGACAAGTTAAAGTTGAAATCTTTACTATTCATCAGTATGCTATGTGATATTTTCCCATCACTTTGACATCACGCATGTCAGGCCCACACTCTCTACCAGTATTAATTTCTATATGCTGTCAAAGTCCAAAAAAGATGGAGATAAGGAATATCTCTCCCAAACAATATAATGCACCTGCACTAGAGAGCTTTTGGAGAAAGAAGAAAAAACATAGTTTATTTATTCGAGATTTCCTACATAAAGCTAAGCACTTTTGCAACATGAAAGGGGTATATGCTGGAGATTCAATAATTAAACTGATTTCCAATGATTTTTAAAATAATTTTGACGTGTTCCACTATTGACCTAAGGAGTAGCCATATATACGGCAGAAATTTTTTCAAATTTGCAGAATCCTGTTGCATAATTAACACTTTCTTGACGTCTTTTGTGATATAGAGACTAGTTCCCCATAACGGTGAAGTCCGAAACTTTTCTAATGATTTTTTGGACGAAAAACACATTTCTATTACCAGGGGCGGCTCTATAGGTATATGGGGTAAGGCAAGTGTCTTAGGCCCCCAATTTTGGGAGGCCCCATTTTTTTAGGAATACTATATATTTTATAGGTTTAAAGATTTTTTTTCTTAAAAATAAATAATATATATAGTATTTTTTACTTTCATATATAAAAAAAAGAAAAACTTTTAATATATTAATAAAGTAAAGCTTAAAATAGTACTAAAAAAATAGTTGTTACTTTGATTTGATTTGACAATTCTACTTTTTGCTCTTCTTCTCAAATAATTCCAAGACTCAATCCAACATTTCAATTTCATTTCATTCTTCATATTCCATATAGCAGAATGAGACATAGTGACGTACCTTTTTCTTCTTTTTTTATTCATGCTCATGTTCTTTCTATTAGATTACTTTCTTTCTCCAAGACTCCAACAAGCCCACGACTAGATATTTTGGAATTAAAGTCTTCAAATTTCTTGAATCAGTTAGTCGGGTAATATCATTCTAACTTTCTAGTATTATTTTTATTTGTTATTTATCATTTTATTAATTTTACAATGTACATATTGTTTAATTTTCTTTAGAATATAAACATGTCTACAAGAAAATATGAATTCGGATATTTAAAAATCCAAAATAAAAGAAAAGTTAAAAATTTAATTAAATCTCAAAAAAGAGCTCTTCAGAATTTTTTGACAAATAATGAAAAAACTAAATCGCAAAATGTAGGAGAATATTAGGTAGATAAACAAGTCACTAACTCTGAGTCACATGATAACAAAATTCAACTAGAAGAAGAGGTTTATGAGAAATCTGACGAAGATACAAATTTTGGCTTTTAGGCCCCATATTAAACTTTGGCCTTAGGCCCCGTACGAGCTTGAGCCGCCCCTGTCTATTTCTAAAAAAAAAAGTTACATAACTACCTAAAACGCAGTACTATACTGCAAATTACTTTAATGGAAATTTAGCCGTTAAAATAATTCGCAGTATAGTACTGCGTATTATTAAAAAAAAAATTAATGAATTCGCAGTACTATATTGCGAAGTATTTAAATGGGCCAGCTTTATTTTATTAAAGTAATTCGCAGTACTATACTGCGTTTAAGTAATTCGCAGTATAGTACTGCGAATTGCTTTAATAAAATAAAGGCCCTTCTTCTTCCCCGAGACAACCAAAGACCCCTCCCCCCCCTTAAAAAACGATTTGCTCCCAATTGGTGGCCCCCCCACCTCCCCCCCGCATCAAATTAAAAAAAAAATTGGGCCCCACCCGTCATCTAAAAAGCAAAGAGTGTAGGTCCCACACACAAGATAAGTTTTGGATTCCTGCTTTCGGGTACAAAAATTCAATTTCAATCAAATTCAAAAACTTAAATCGAGGTATTTCAATTTTGTTTATGTCGAAACTCGTATAGTACATGCATGTTTATATTGTTTAATGTGTTTCCATGTTAATTTGTGTTATGTTTGTGTTTAAATTTGTATCATATTTATACCCGGATTGATTTATTAACTTTGGGACAAAAAATTATTAAAATTTGATAAATAATATATATTGTTAATGTTATGTTTTTATTTGGTTAAATAATAAATAAATATTATTTATTTAGTTTGTTGTTCATATTTGTATGTTATGTGTTGTTTTTATATGTAATAGTGACCTTTTAGTGTAGTAAAATAAAGAGTCTTTTAGCTTAGTAAAATATAGAACCTTTTAGAGTGCAAAATATAGAGCTTTTTAGCTTAGTAAAATATTGAGCCTTAAGTATGTAGTAATTGCATACTTTATCCAATAACACTTTACAAAATTAATTATTTAATTTATAAAAATAAACTTACAGAAGTAACAATTTAATATATGTTTTCAAATAACTCATAGATAATTACTCAGCCCAATTTAATAATTGATTATTTAATTTATTAAATTAACAAAATTGTAAAAATGCTGAAATTGACACGCATAATAATTAAGGATAACTTGGTGCTACCGGGCATCAAATATCGAGCCTGGAACCCATACATAATTATTCAGTCCAATTCAATAATTTTTAATTTAATTCTTTAATCTAACAAAATTCCATCGGTAACTTAAATTGTCACGCATAATAATTAAGGATAACTTGGTGCGACCGGGCCTCAAATATCGAGCCTGGAAGCCATACATAATTATTCAGTCCAATATTAATTATTTAATTTATTAAGCTAACAAAATTCTAAAAATATTAAAATTGGCATACATAATAGTTAAGTATAGCTTGGTGCTACGGGGCCTCAAATATCGAGCCTGGAAGTCATTCATAATTATTAAGTCCAATTCAAAAATTTTTAATTTAATTAATTAAACTAATAAATTTTTAAAAAATATTGAAAATGACACACATAATAATTAAATATAGCTTGGTGCTACCGGGCCTCAAATATCGAGCCTGAAAGGCCATACATAATTATTAAGTCCAATTCAAGAATTTTTAATTTCATTTATTAAACTAACAAATTTCTAAAAAATGTTGAAAATGACACACATAATAATTAAGTATAGCTTGGTACTACCGGGCCTCAAATATCGAGCCTGGAAGGCCATACATAATTATTAAGTCCAATTTAAAAAATTTTAATTTAATTTATTAAACTAACAAATTTCTAAAAAATGTTGAAAATGACACATATAATAATTAAGGATAGCTTAGTGCTACTAGGCCTCAAATATCGAGCCTCGAACCCATAGATAATTACTCAGTCCAATATTAAAAATAATTATTTAATTTATTAAACTAACAGATACAATTAATTTTGTTTAAATTATAGTAGACGACATGGCCTTTCCTCCGCTGCGCATCCTGGACCTGTCGAGGATCAACTATTAGAGTTGCAGGGCGACCATAGGTCCTCCTATGTATGGTATGGACAGCTATCGGAGTAGGCTCTCCGCCCCAGGAGACCTGACGATTTGTGGGAGTTTATCGTGGAGCAACCTTTCCATGCCCGCGTAGTCGCGCGCCTACAGGCTACGGGCTTCTACGATTTTTGAGCTTGGACGGATGCAGCTTGATTGGTCTCTTATCACGGCCTTGGTAGAGAGGTGGCGATCGGTGATGCACACTTTTCACTTGCCCACTAGAGAGGTCACCATCACGCTGAAGGATGTTCAGGTTTTGTACGGGCTGCGCGTAGATGGACGGGCCGTGGCACTGCCCCGATACATTAGATCCATGACGCGTGCACAGTTTTTGGATATGATGGGGCAGTTTACTGATTATAGACCTCAGGGTGATACTGGGGGCAGTCGCGTTGCTTTGTCAGCCATCAGAGATCATATGGCATTTTTGAACCCAGACATTACCGGCGAGACGGAGGATCTCCATATTGAGAGGTACACGCGGTTGGCACTGCTCCTACTTTTCGAGTGTGTCTTGTTCCTGAACACTTCGGGGAGTAATGTGAGTATGCGCTTTCTCCATCATCTTCAGCGGCTGGATGATTTACCCCAGTACAGCTGGGATGCTGCTATTCTCGCATACCTGTATAGGAGTATGTGCCGGGCGAGCATGGGCCCAGCGGTGGACATATTTGGTTTTCTGCCCCTCCTACAGGTGACACATTTTCGAATACTATGTTCATTACTCCGAATTCTATATGGCCGAAATGACTCATAAATTTTACATCAACCTTTTATCTTAGGTTTGGGCCTGGCAGCGGATCATGCCATTGCAGCCATCTCTACCACCACTTCTCCCGGTGAGGCTTATCCGTTTCTCCCTCTAGCTTCTAGGTGGATTCTCCGGCGTGGGAACTACCGAGGGAGCGTTTCTCATCATAATCTCCCCCTTATCAGGAATGTGTTAGATATGCTGGTGGACAGACAAGTAAATATGTACCTACACTTGGTTGTTTTAAATTGAGTTGTGTTGTGCATACTCACTTTTATGTTATTATTTGGTAGTTCATCTGGAAGCCATACAATGACGAGTTGCTAGCTCAGCTGCCCGATATTTGCTCAGTCGACTGACTACTTTGGAGAACCTCCGTCCCGATGATCTTCTTCGATATGGTTGAGTATCATGCCACAGAGCGTGTGCTTCGCTAGTTTCACCGTCCCCAGCCTATACCAGCGGAGCCTAGATATGTGGCTACACACTATCAGCGGGACGACCGTGCTAGGGTGGACGATATCTATATGGGATGGCTAGAGTAACAGGTCCATTTTTGGGAGGAGCGAGGTCACCATATTCCGCCACCACCTACATTTACCCAGGAGGCCACTCTTTATCTATATACATCATGGTATCGCCGTCACACCCGACTGATGATCGCGAACCCCATTCATGTACTTGGCGACCGCTACAGACCATACGCCGGGAAGCACGAGGCACTAGTATGTTTTTGTGGCTTATTAATAACTTATAATTGTGATATAGCGTTATTTAATTAAGATTTTAAATTTTTCACAGGCTATTGGGCATCATCACCTCTACCAGTTAGGACAGGAGATGCAGCAGCATGCCGACAATGCTGCACTTGTTGACTATGGCCGGCGGGTGGCACATGTGGCTCGTCGGATGTTGTTTTAGGTGAGAGATGCCTCGAGGTTAGACCACGAGGCTCAGTATACGGTGCCAGAGGACTACCATCGGGGTAGGGGTGTCCCACGAGGAAGGGGTAGGGCACGAGGGAGGGGTGCCCTACGAGGCAGGGGTGCCCCACGGGGTCACGGGGGTCGTAGAGGATGGCGAGAAGGTGGTCCCCAGCAAGGGGGCTATGAGGCACCTATTAGCCCATCTGTTGAGGGACATGATGGGGATTTTGGAGATGAGTCTCTTGGAGATGATCAGCCGGGTTATGGACCTCAGGTAGATGAGCCATCCAGTAGCATGCTGTCGTACAGTCTTCAGCTATCTCTGCCAGCATCGCAGGTCAACTAATCAGGAGCATTGTCGATCACGGGTACATTCGACGGGGATGTAGACCAGTACTTTGCATGCCCATCTACTGCAACTGAGGATTGGTTCGCCTGGGACATGGATGGCGGGCGCAGGTTGAGTTATGCCTCATCCCCGGCGGTAATGCGGATCTACTACGGGCGCAGGTATGTTTGTATTACTTTAAAATTTCAATTTGTTTTCTTTTCCTTAATGAGCTGAAATTAATTAATTTTTTACTTTCTTGTGAAGGTTTCGTCCCAGCCCATCTTTGAGTCCACTACATGCTTTGATGAGTACACCATGGATGCATATAATCAGGCGGCCGACGAGACGATGGTGAGAAAATGTTTTCTGACTCAGCACGTACAATACAAATATACTTTTTCACATGCTAAGATTACTACTTGTTTTGTAGGTTGCTGACGGCCCGACAGCCTATTCTTCTGATCCTGCCGGCTGTGGTGTCGATGCTGCTGCACATCCTCACATAAAGAGGCATTTTGATGATGATGATTAAGATAATGTACCCGAATGATAGGGGATGCGACTTAGGCCGGCAGAAGCACTAAAGCACGCAGGCTGCGGGACTCACTGATTTACTTATGTTTTTACTTTGTGTAAATAGTGCATTATATAAATAATGGTAACAATTATCTTTTAGCAATAATTTTATTTTGATTGCGTTTGAATAACAATTTTACTTAAACAGTATAACACAAACACAAACCTTGCAAACCTAACACAAAAATAAATAGTAGAACTAAAAGTAAAACTGCACAAAGGAAACATAAAGAAAGTAGCTTTTTACATGGATTTCATCTTTTTCAGAACGACAAGACAACTTCATAAAACGTAGTACTATACTACGAATTAATTATTACATTGTTCTGCAAGAAAGCAACTTTTTCCACATGAACTTCATCTTTTTTATAACGACAAGACAACTCCATAAAATGCAGTACTATACTACAAATTAATTATTAAATTTTTCTGCAAGAAAGCATTTTTTTCACATGGTTTTCATCTTTTTCAGAACGACAAGACAACTCCATAAAACGTAGTACTATACTGCGAATTAATTATCAAATTTTTCTGCAAGAAAACAACTTTTTTTACATGGTTTTCATCTTTTTAAGAACGACAAGACAACTCCATAAAATGCAGTACTATACCACGCTTTATGTATTTTGTCTCGCCTATAAATAGCGGGCTCATTGTAGTTATTTTGTGTGCTAAAAAATTACTAAAAGCAAATATTTCATTAAAAGTAAGGTTTTTTTTTACTAAAAGCAAATATTTTATTAAATGGCTCGACCTCTTCATCCACCAAAGTGCAACTGTGGAAAAGAATGCTCGATGCAAAGTTGTTGGGACGGTGGTGAAGTTAGACGCCGCTAATGGTGCTGTATGAACCAGTTTTACAAGGTTCCCGGCGAATCTATTTGTGATTTTGAGGAATGGGTTGATGAACCATGTTATCAGGAATGCTATAGAGAACAACTGCAGTTTTTTCATAATATGTATTTATGCCAACAGGAAACACAAAGAGAAAGCGATAGAATTATTGCAGAAATGAGGGCGAAACAGAAGGAGGTGGGAGAAGAAAAATGGAAAGCACAATTGAATTGTGAAGCAGAAAAGGAACGTAAAAAAAAATGGGAACTTGCGGAGGTGAATGCGAAACTGAAAGAGGTAGAAGAAGAAAAAGAACAACTGGAAGAACGATTTAAGTGGTTAGAGCGGAGAATAAATGGCAACCGGGACTAAACATTGGCATGTATGTGTTTAGTGTATTTTTCATGTTTCATATATTTTTATTATGTTGGACTGCTATGTTTGTGTTTGTGCCGTAGTAATGTTTTCCTTATTTGTCGTACTAAATTTTATTTTAATTGAAGTGGAAGTTAAGTTTAAGTGCTTGTGTTGTTATATGAAACTATCAAACCACGCTTTACATATTATATTTTCCTGCAATTAAACAGTTTTTTCTTCACTCATTCCAGATTGTAGAACATAATTTTATTTGATATATATTGCAAAATACACAAGTACAAACACGTATTACAAAAAACAATACAAAAACAAAAGACTAAGGGTATCCTTGATAGTTGGGTACATTTGACGAACTTGCACCACGAGCCGGATTACCACTGCCACGCACACCACCTGATGGACATTTACAACGGTTGTGTCCTGTTTGTGAGCATATGACATATTTACACGCATAAACGATGTCACTAACATCCATTTGGTTCCGTATATGAATTCTCTTTTGCACCTGCAGCTTGCGCAAATAGTCCTTGTCACATACCATCTTAAAAGGTTCTGGCGGCCAATAATGCTCAGCAACTTATGGATGCGACTTCCCACTATACTTGTCTACGTATTCAGCAACACTATATTGCCTATCAATATAGTTCGTTGCTCCATATCCAACTTGTTGAAAGCACTTCAATGCATGTGCGCACAGCATGTGATAGATGGTCCATTTCCCACATGAACATAACCTTCTATTTTCATTCACCATCTGTAGATTATTTCCACGGTGTCCGCGGATAGCGGTTTTAACTTCAAAAATACCCCGTTCATGATCGTACTGAAGAAATGACTACCACATTGCTCGCCTCCTGGATCTTTCAAATCTTCTCATGGGTATTGGCATAAATTGAAAACCCCTGTCCATCAATGTTGATGCATCTTCATGCCTTTTAACAAACCTCCCCGCACTCTGTTTGAATGTCATGCGGACCATGGCAGTGACAGGCAGTCCACGGGCAGACTTCAACAAGCCGTTGAATGACTCCGACACGTTTATATTGAGGGCTCCCCATCGTCTGTCGCCATCAGCATGTAATGTCCATATGTGAAGCTCATGTCGCATCAACCAAGTATAGGCTTGTGGATCTATCTGCCGGATCACTTCCATGCGCCTTGTCGACGCCCCCTTTTTCTCACAAAATCGGGTTTACGACATTTGGGAAGATAACTCTATTCCCGTTTGGGAATTGGGTTTTTGGAATTGAAGAGTCGCCACCTAATGATTAAGTGCATTAGGACACCAAGAGTTTTGAATTTGAAAACCAGAGTTCGGGTAAGGGCTAGAAATTATCTCGAAGGGAAGGTGTTAGGCACCCCTCAAGATCCACTAGTGTGGTTCCCGGCCATGCTATGTTGTGACTTTAATGAAAATAAGTATACAAATAATTTCACACATAAGGGTTGCAAATAGGTACGTAACAAGCATGTTGAAATGAAGGTCTAGATGGTTCCATAATTTGTTTGAGGGAGGGTCTAAGTGCAGAAAATTAATCAAGACATGAATAAACAGAAAATTTTTAGAAGAAAAGGAATAATGCAGTAAAATTAAAGAGGAGTTTTGAGTAGCTGAAACAAATATAGAAATTTATTGATATTAACGAAGTTACATAAAGTAAAAGGGTCCTAGGTTTGTAAAACACATGGATCATCCACACAACACCAGTAGCCAATCGTACGCAGGGTGTTATCGTGTGATCATCATCTCCATGTCTACCCTTTCCACCCCGTTAAGGTATTAAATGCGGAATTGGGTCACAAAAGCTTATTGCGTGCCATTATCCGTCCCGTCCTATAAGTCCTATAGGGTATTTAGGACTACTATTCCTACAGGGTAAGTACTAGGCTAAACCCTTAGGTTTAAAGGACAAAATGCTAGGCGACATACATAATAAATAGGACTACACATAAAGGGAATATATAAACGCAAATAAGAGGCTCACAAATCCCTCCACAAGTAAGCATGTAGTTAGCACGTCTTTTAACACATTTTAAGGTCTTAAAGACAAAAGTTTAAAGAAAGCAGGAATGACGGAGAGAGGTAAGATCCAGTGAAAGCAGAAGGTTTAACTAAAATTGAGTGACCTGAAGAATGTTCGATTTTCAGAAGTGTAACTAAAGACTGCAGTAAGTATACAACAGTTTAGGAATTAGAAAAGTAGATAAACTTGTTAAAACACTCTTTGAAAATATAGTAATAGTATTAAGATGCAATAACCTGACAAGGCGTAGAATAAATAATAAAAAAATGGCACCATGCTGGACAAGCAAAGCAACCCAGTAGAAAACAGATGCATGATCTAAAATAGGACTGGAGTTTTAATAGAGACAGAGTAAACTTCATAGAGGCAAGCGAGGAACAGAGTTCAGAAGTTTAAAAGAGGCTGAGTAGTCTGAAACTGGTAAAATATGATTAATCGATTTTATTAGGCCTAAAGCTTGCCTAGGCGTATTATGTATGGCCTACTTGTCTTAAAGGTGATCATGCATACTAATCCCAGTTTTAAAAGGACGTAGTTAACCAAACCTGCATTATTAGATTAAACATACTGGTGAGGTGTTCAGCAAATTGCAAAAATAGAAATCCTATGTAACATGGTGTCTAATGCACGTAAAAGTCCTAAAACATGGTCTCTGAGTGCCAGTGAAAATGCAGCAGTAGTTTTAATAGTTATTTGTGAGTCATTAGCCAGTCGTGATTATGAAATAAGTATGACAACAAGATGAAAGTAAAGAGTCTAAAACAGGATTACTACTATATGAGATGCATGTCTTATACATGATGTCTATTGCACAAATAGGTAAGTAAAGCCCTACCAGCATGTTTTCTACCCATAACTTTAAACTAAGCATGCATAACCCCAACCAATGTCACTATAACCCCAACCATTCCTTTACAATTTTCATAAACCAAGATAGCTGAATTACATAGTAAAGAATAAAATAAGAAGTTATTCTATAGGGAGCCTTCAACCAGGCCCAACCTTCCAATCTTACTTCTTTCGAGTTTCACGACCATGGTCTGGGTGCGGCAAAGCTCCCTAGGGCCCCATTGGGTCCCTGGCCAATACCAGCACCCAAACATTTACCAAAAATATTGAAGAAGTGCAGTATGGAATAACCAGCCTTGTGCATCAAAGTTTAGTGGGTATTCAAAGATACCCAAAGCAATGCTTACACGAAAGGGGGCAGAACCTATTTTCTAAGAATAGTGAGGGTGTGATAGAGTTTTTAAAGAAATTGAGTTGAGAAAAGAAAACTATTTTTTTTTTAAAATGATCCATATAGAATCGTTTCTTGAAAGAAAACAGCAGAAAAAATGTGATAGCTCTTGTAAGAAGGTGAGTAAGACAATCTCGGACTAGAGTATCACACATAGTACAGGGAAGCAAACACAATCAGGGTACAGGGGACAAAGGAGACAAGTAGTTCACATGTAAGAGCACAATTGCACATACATAGACATCAGAGAAAAGCATTTTAGAACTTAAACAGTCACAACATACTTCATCCCAAAAGGTTCAGGATTACATGTTGATAACGTATTGGGGTTAGGGGCAGGGAAGAAGATGCATTAAACAAATAAGGGAAGCAGTAGGCATGCTGAATTAAAGGAAAGATAGTCACATTAATGAACTTACACAGGGGCATGCTAGTTGCAGTGAGAACAGCAAAACCATAGATAGAAGCATAAAAGAAACAAGAGGAAGTGGAATACACATAGAAAAACATGTTGTTTTGGAAAATGTAAATCAAATAGAGGACATACCAGTAAAAGAGCAAAAGCAGGATACAAAGATAAAGTAGTAATACTATATTGGCCTTGCCTTTCAGCTGGATGATAATGTGTAGGAGCAGAGAACAACAATAGAGCAAAAGAGCAAGAGAGATTTTGAATGTATTCAGTGATGTATGTGAGTCAAAAGACTATTGTCTTTGCAAAAGAGAATGGGGAGGGGGGTATTTATAGTACTGAATACGAGTAAATAATAAGGCAGCAGTTCTTTAATTAAGGAACTGGCATCAATCACAATCAAATTAGTATATGGATTCCCTTTTAATTAAGGAATCCAAATCAAACAGTAAAATCAGTCATTTAAAGGAAAGAAATCATAAAGTAGGGTATAATCACATAAGGAAATAAAGTAACATATAGTATTCAATAAAGACTAGGTACATGACACTCTAATTAGGGAAATAGGTCAGGCAAATCAATCAACAAATTTGTGCACATATATAGGGCAAAATACCACTGTAATTCAGGGAAATAATTTTCAAAATAATGAACGAGATTGAAGACCTAGGAAATCAATATTAATCGAGGAAATTATCACACAAATTAAGGAGGCAATTCAAAATCAATACCAAATTATAAGGAAAATACACAAAATCATAATTTTTAAGGCAAGTATCACAGTCTTAAGCTGAACTTGTAAGAACCAGTAAAACATCACCATGTAAAAAATCAATAGGACGAATAGTCAAGTTATTAAATGGTACATAGCCTATACTGAACAATATCAGAGAAACCCTAACCAGAGAACATAGAACAGTAGGTGACTGAAACACTAGCAGCAAAAATTAAAGCAAAGAGCACAGGACTCAAAGAAGAATCCTGAAGAACACACAGGCAAGCAAAAACGACAAAACAATGCGAATATAAACCCTAGGCTAGGGTTTCATCAGAATAGTGAGACTTAAGCAAAATGAATTAGAAATCATACCGAGAATCATAGATTAGTACTTAAAATCAGAAGATAAAGTATTTTCTAAAAGGGGTTTAGAAACCCTAGTTTCGAAAAGGGAACAAAGCATTTAAAAATTTGAACAATCATAAAGATCGAGTAGATAGTAGTGTAAAATACAAAGGTGTGAGTTAATGAATCGTCAAAACTATAGAAATTTGAGGGGTTGCGTAGAGATTAGGGTTTAATAAGAAACTAGTGAGAGACAAGAGAAACCAGGCTGTGAAACTTAGCAATAATGGTGTCCACAGCACTATCGGGCCAAAACCCATCAGAGAAAGGTCAGAGACAAACCAGACCAAACCTTTAGTGACCATCTCGCATGGTGGAGGCTCCTAGGGCCTCAAAGATATAGGGAATCAACGATGTAAAGCTTCACGGTGAGTGGTGGTCGAAAGAGGTGAGGGTGGAGGTGGCGGGAGAGGCGGTAGGGTTCATAGGAGAAGAAGAGAGAAACAGAAGGTTCTAGAGAGAAGGGAGAGGGGGAGTCAGTATATATAGAGAGAGAGACCGTCTTGAAAATGATGGGTCGGGGAGGGGGGGTAGTTAGTATTTTAATTAAGGAAATTGAATCTGGGCCGTTGATCTCATTTGATCAACGACTCAGATTAAAATAGAGCTGGGCCGGGTTGGTTAATTGATGTATGGGTCGGGTATTTTAATAAACTGGGTTAGGTAATTAGAGGGTTAAAATTGAAATAGGAATAGGCTGCAATTGTAAATAAAAGAGGCTAAATGTTAAATACCCAGTTTTTTCCCTTTTATTTTATAAAAAATAGCAAAAACGATTTTAAAATCAGATTAAAAGCACAGAATTAATTAATAATTTATAAATATTAGTCTAAAAATACTGGAAATAATTTTATAATTATAAATCATTGCTTATCGTAAAATAGGCTATAATTGTAATTATATGTAATTTAGCTTTTAAAATACGAAACAAATGTGTAAAAAATAGGAAAAATATTACCTTAATTATATTTTGGTATAAATATGAGGATGGAAATAAATTTCTCACTAAAATAATGGTTTTGGGACTTTGTACTGTTAAAACAAATAATAAAATGATTTTAAAAAGCCTTAAAAATTAGGAAAAAATGTCAAAATTCTTGGGCATACTTATATATGCATGTCCATACTATTTTGAGAATATTTTGAGTATAAAAAATAGATAGGAAAAATTGGGTATCAACAACTGCCCCTCTTTACCCAGGAAGGATGAAAGAGCTGTCGGGTAAAGATATGAGGACCAATTTTAACCGAGAGAAACAACTTGCTAAGGTTTTGACCGAGCTCTGGGTCCTGAGTCGCCTACATATCCCTGGTCTTACAGTAATCAGGTCATATATAGTTTGGGATACATCAACGGAATATGCCGATGGAGGTTTTGAAAAGGACGGTCACAATATTTAGGTTAGGAAGGATGGTCAGGGACCGATGGGCTGCGGGAACCGGAGCGAGATCGCTCCTACTGTAATAGCCGTTGCCAGCTGATGTACCTGCAAATAAGTAATACAAGCATATCATGCAGAATTTAAACATGATGCAAGTTCCCGTTGGACCATGAATGCTGTCTTTGGACGGTTACGATGATGTCCTCAGACCATGATGTCCTGGGCCATGAAGCACATAATAAAGGATTCACAGGCTATGAAATGACATTCTTGGTCTATGACAATGGTGCCTCCGAACCATGATGTCTTTAAATAACGATGTGTGGAATATAGAGCGGGGTCCTCGGGCCATGGCATGGCGTTCTCGAGCTATGAAAGTGGTGCCTCCGAACAATGATGCCCTTGGACAGTTGGGCAGTATTTCAGCCCATGAAATGCAAGATTTGGCGATGTTTCAACCGATGCAGAATTTAAATAAAGTTGGCGATATTTCAGCCGATACAGAATTTAAATAAAGTTGGCGATATTTCAGCCGATGCATAATTTAAATAAAGTTGGCGATATTTCAGCCGATGCGAAATTTAAATAAAGTTGGCAACATTTCAGCCGATGCGGAATTTAAATAAAGTTGGCGATATTTCAGCCGATACGAGACGTAAATAAAAGTTGGCAGTATTTCAGCCGATGTAAGACGTAAATAAAAGGTGGTGGTATTTCAGCCATGTAGAGGGAGGTAGAGCTTTACTCAGAAGGCAGAATGGTAGCCTTATGAAATGCAGAGAAATGCAGGATATAGACAGTGCTTAGTCTCGGAAGGTAGAAAGGTAGCCTTATGTAATGCAGAGAAAATGTAGATGGAGACAGTGCTTAGTCTCGGAAGGCAGAAAGGTAGCCTTATGCAATGCAGAGAAAATATAGATGGAGATGGTGCTTAGTCTCGGAAGGCAGAAAGGTAGCCTTATGGAATGCAACAGATGTAGGTGGAGACAGAGCTTAGTATCGGAAGGCAGAATGGTAGCCTTATGCAATGCAATAGATGCAGGTGGAGACAAAGCTTAGTCTCGGAAGGCAGAATGGTAGCCTTATGCAATGCAACAAATAAAGGTGAAGAGTAACGAAATCTCTTAGCTGATAGATGATAGCTGATAGTTGATTGCATCATTGTGGCTGCTGGGGATGTCATGTGCAGATAGCACTTGTAAGCAAGTGATGATTATGGGGGTTGTACTCCTAAAAAGTATGAGTATGTAATCGTATCTGATGATTTTATGTCTTAGGGGGCCTGCATTCAAAGAAAAATTGTGAGTTTTATAAAGGGGGGAAGGTTAGTTCATCTTCCCGTGGACTTTGCTTGTCCTACCCGGCTCTCGGTTTCATTGGGGTAGCATTGCTAAACAAAGAAATTCTGATAGTAACCATGCATAATTTTAAAAATACATAATAATAATAAACAATTTTCTTTTAGATGAACCGATGACTGCGACGTAGTTCAAGATATTGCGACCTTTTTGCTCCGAAATTTTGAGGATCCTCCTC
Organism: Nicotiana glauca; assembly: GCA_026770625.1. NCBI lineage: Eukaryota > Viridiplantae > Streptophyta > Magnoliopsida > Solanales > Solanaceae > Nicotiana > Nicotiana glauca. The sequence goes on from MU667763.1 coordinate 110,864, forward strand.
AAAATTCTGCCTTATTTTACTGGGCTGGTGCCTCTGACGGCTGCGTGCGATGAGTGGCTGAAAGTCAACTTCAGAATTTTGAAGGTCCTCCACAAAATTCTGCACCAGTTTCCAATATCGAGGGAAATGAAAATTTTATTGAATTGTGACCGAACCCATAGGGCTGCCTACGTATCCCCTCTTAAAAGGAAATCAGGTCAGGCGTAGTTCAAATTACATCATATAGGAAAGCATAAAGATTACACATAGTAACTCTTGACTGCATCTGAGTTGATTGGCTTTGGCCAGACTTCTCCATCCATTTCTGCAAGTATGAGGGCCCCTCTTGTTTGGACCCGATGAACCATGTACGGGCCTTACAAATTAGGAGAGAAATTTCCTTTGGCCTCATCCTGATGCAGAAAATTTTTCTTCAGTACTAGCTGTCCCGCTGTGAATCCTCTCGGTCTGACCTTTTTGTTGAAGGCTCTGGACATCTTGTTCTGATACAATTGACCGTGGCAAACTGCATTCAGTCTTTTCTCTTCTATAAGGGCCAACCGTTCATAGCGACTTTTTACCCATTCTGCATCTTCAAGTTCTGCTTCCTATATAATACTCAGGGAGGGAATCTCTACCTCGGCTAGAATGACTACCTCGCTACCGTAAACCATCATATAGGGAGTTGCCCCTATCGATGTGCGGACTGTGGTACGGTATCCCAATAAAGCAAAGGGTAGCTTTCGTGCCACTGCTTGTGTTTTTCTATCATTTTCCTCAGTATCTTCTTGATGTTCTTATTGTCCGCTTCTACAGATCCATTCATCTGAGGTCTATAGGTTGTAAAATTCTTGTGCTTGATCTTGAAGGTTTCACACATTTCTTTCATCAGATTACTGTTGATATTGGAACCATTATCAGTGACGATTGACTCTGGGATGCCGAACCAGCAAATGATATGGTCGCGGACAAAGTCTGCCACAACCTTCTTGGTTACCACCTTATATGATGTTGCCTCAACCCATTTGGTGGAATCATCAATTGCCACTAGAATGAACCTGTGCCCATTTGATGCGGCAGGCTCGATAGGTCCAATGACATCCATCCCCCAAGCGGCGAATGGCCATGGTGAGCTTGTTGCATTGAGATCGTTAGGAGGCACCTTTATCATGTCTGCATGAATCTGGTAGTGATGGCACTTTTGAACATACTGGATGCATTCAGTCTCCATAGTCATCCATAAATAACCAGCTCGGAGTATTTTCTTGGCTAAAACAAAACCATTCATATGCGAACCACAGGTCCTCGCATGAACTTCCTCCAACAACCTGGACGCTTCCTTTGCTTCGACACATCTTAGTAGTCCAAAATCGGGAGTCTTCCTGTACAGGATTCCTCGGCTGTGAAAGAAGTGATTGGATAATCTCCGTAGTGTATGCTTTTGAGTAGTGTTTGCAAGTTCTGGATACTCTCCTGTTGACAGATACTTCTTAATGTCGTGAAACCATGGTTTTCCACCTGCTTCTTCCTTGATACGAGCACAGTAAGCGAGTTGATCCTGGATTTTTACTGGGATAGGATCAATGAAGTTCTTGTCTGGATGCTGAATCATGGATGATAGAGTAGCCAATGCATCGGCGAACTCATTCTAGACTCTGGGGACATGCCGGAATTCTGTCTTTGTAAACCTCTTCCTCAACTCCTGTACATGATGCAAGTATGGGAGTATCTTGGAGTTCTTGGTTGCCCACTCTTCTTGAACCTGATGTACGAGCAAGTTAGAATCCCCGATCACTAGTAACTCCTAAACATTCAGGTCAATGGCCAGCTTGAGCCCCAAGATACAGGCTTCGTACCCGGCCATGTTGTTGGTGCACGGTGTTAGACCCTTGACAAAGCTGATCGGCAAGCGGTGCGGCAGTGGCGAGGATTTTGGCATGATGGTATTGCCATTGGCCTTGTGCGCGGGGAAAATCAACATGCAAGACAATGCGGGTGTTGTCGATGGCAACAAACTATTGCAAGGGCAAGTGTGATGGACTACGCTTTTATTTGAGGCTTTGGTGTGACGGACTAAATCAAAAATATAAGGGGGCTGTTTGCAAGCAAAGTCTAAGACCTTGACGGAACTAGGTGGGCTGGACAGATGCTTGACAAGGCAAATCGGGAAAGACCTCGGCGCTAAAATGGGGCAGCTTAGTGCCATGGCAGTGGCATTGGCAATGTGGTGTTGCCATGACTTAGGTGAGCAGGCTGGCACCTAAGTTAATTGTGGGCAAACGACTTGGCAAAGGGAAGGGCATCAAGGCTTGGTGACTTGATTCTAAAATCAGCATTACCATTGGCAATGGGCAGACTTGATCAAGTATGGGCAACTTGACAAGAACAATCAACTGTGGCAGCAGGCGGGCGTGTGGAAAAGTCATGGGCGACGAGCTGTGGCGATGGCATTGAGCGGAGCAGTGTCAAAAGCCAAGGTTGGGCGCAATGCCAGCCTTGGGTGTGCAACAGCTTGCCAAGAAACGCACATGCAGTGCACATCAAGCGGTTTTCAAGTGTGATGTGCACATGCCAAAGCAGTTGGACGGTTAAAACTACCCATGTCCAAGAGTTGCTGAATATATGCAGAGTGTTTGCACATTTTTGGGGCATGTTCTAGACATGTTCCCACGTTTTTTATCATGGGGATCATGTCCTATTAGTTGGGGGATGTCAACTGAACATAGGAACTAATTTTGGGCTATCTACATTATAAATATATGTGCTAGCAGCCTTAAAAACGGGCTAAGTACCTAGGGAGGGAAATAGTCTATCAAATAGGCATAGGATTGTCTATTTTATGGCTTGAGCATGTCAAAATATATGCCATTGCCTTGCCAATTGAGGGGCAGCACGAGTGGCCTTATACGGGGGTGTTTATGGGGCTGATTTGTGCATTTGTTGGCTATTTTGTGAGTTGGTACCTGCAAGGGTGGCAGCACCTTGCCGAACTCGGAAATTTCCTTTGTAATTCATTTTATAAAAGGTTGGGAAAAGGGTTTCCTGTAAATCTGCTTGTCTCCTTATTTATTTCTGTTGCCTTGAATTATTCTAAGTATAAACCTTGAATCCGATATTTAAAATTGGGCGAAGGCTAATGTCAAGTGGGGACTTGACTGCCGCACAATGGGCAGTGTTTCGACGAACAAAAAATGCCCCCGTGACACACGGGAACATGAGTTTGGTGGACACCGGGTAATACTGACCTGTTTCTGATACTAGAACTGCTCCTATGCCAACTGCTTTAAAGTTTGCTGCTCCGTCAAAAAATATTCTCCAGCCATCATAGGATTCTGCAATGTGTTCTCCTATGAAAGAGACCTCCTCGTCAGGAAAATATGTCTTTAGAGGCTCGTATTATCCACCCACGGGATTTTCGGCAAGATGATCGGCTAGTGCTAGCCTTTTGATCGCTTTATGGGTTACATAGACAATGGAAAATAGTAGTCATGGCCCTCATGTAGGTGTCCCTAGCATTCTTTAATCTAAACGGCATCATCTTGTAACAATACATCCCCCATGGTGTAATGAAAGCCATTTTCTCCGCGTCTTCTTCGTCTATCCATATCTGATGGTACCCAGCAAAACAATCGATGAATGACTGTAGCTCGTGCTTAGCGTAGTTGTCAATCAGGATGTATATTTTTGGTAAGGGGAAGTCATCTTTCGGACTGGCCCGGTTAAGGTCCCGGTAGTCGACACAGACTCTGACCTTCCCGTCCTTCTTTGGCACTGGCACAATGTTGGCCAACTATATTGAATATTCCACTACCTTGAGGACCTTGGCTTTGACTTGTTTGGTGATTTGTTCCTTGATCTTCAAACTCATGTCTGGCTTGAACTTTCTGAGCTTTTGTTTTACCGGCGGACATGTTGGATCTGTTGGCAGTTTGTGAGCTATGATAGATGTACTGAGACTGGTCATATCATCATATGACCAGGCAAATATGTCCTCATATTCTTTTAAGAACTCCGTGTACTCTTCCTTTTCTAACGGTGACAGGTGAACACTGATGCGCGTTTCCTTGACATTCTCTGTATCCCCCAAGTTGACAACCTCAGTTTCGTCTAAGTTAAACTTAGGCCTATTCTCAAAGTCCTAAACCTCTTTAACGAACTCTTTTGGTATTTTATCCTCTTCTAAGTCTATATCCGTTTGTTGCGTTATCTCGTCGCATGTCACATTCGTCGGTTCAATAAGATAAGTAATAGTAATGCTGTGTAAAATAATGTAAATGACAGAAAATAATAAGAGCGAGACTTATAAGAAACTGAAATACTTTGATAAATTCCAAAATTGTTTTGAACATCGGAGTTCTTTTCAAAATTTAAAGATAATACTGAAGGAAATCAACTAGCGAAAAAGTAAAATATGACACATAGTGCTTTGTTCAGCCTTGCTACCCCGAAGCTTTCCGGGCCTTGGTGGTTCTGATGGACCAATTGTTGAGGCACGCTCCTCGGCTCACAGCTTGTATGGAAGGGCCTTCCTCCTCAAAAATGACATGACAGTCTATATCGTCGTCTTCCAAAAAGAGATTCTTCATTGCTGCCAATGTTTCATCTTTCTCTGACCTATATATGATGTCTGTTGGCTGGAAAGTCTGCTCCAGGAGGGGTATTGGGTGCTCCAGCGGATAGTAAGTGTCGCGCCATGGTGGCGACCAGTTCCAGAATTCTTGCCAGGTATATCCATACCCTAACCCGAAGGTGGTGCCATGCTTCTTCAGTTTGGTAGGCTTGGTGATTCCCTGGAGGTTCTTGTCGAGCCCTTTGCCGGTTTCATACCTGCTCCAATTCAGTATACTTTCTATCTTGTTATCCTACCTCTTATCCTTGTCCACAGCGTTGACTCGCTCAATGTGATGGTAGGTTTCTCCACCTAACTTCCTTCTTCCTCCAATCGCTGGGATGGTCTGGCGACTGTATATGGGGTTACTCCCATCGCCATGAATAATCACCTCTTTGTGATTCCACTCGAACTTTACTGCCTGGTGCAGGGTTGATGCTATAGCTCCAGCGGCGTGGATCCAAGGTCGTCCCAGTAGTAAGTTGTATGATGCTGGTATGTCTATTACTTGAAAATCAACATCGAACCAAGTTGGTCCCATTTGCAGACATAAACTGATCTCCCCAATGGAAGCTTTGACGTTGATACCCCCATCCTTGATTTCATGTAGACTCCTGCCCAATGTTCTGAGGTTCACTAATGGACAAATGTTGAGGCTGGACCCTCCATCAATCAAAGTCCTGGTGATGAAATGGTCTTCGCACTGCACAGTGATGTGCAATGCTTTGTTGTGGCTTAAACCTTCAGAGGGCAACTCATCCTTGTGGAAAGTGATTTTTTGACTCTCTAATATCTGCCCGACCATGTTTGCCATCTCTCCTCCAGTTATATTGTTGGGTACATATGCCTCGCTCAATATCTTCATCAGGGCGCTCTTATGTGTCTCGGAGCTCTGCAGTAGAGCTAGAATGGAGATCTGCGCTGGTGTTTTATTTAATTGATCAATAACTGAATATTGTTTTGCATGTATCTTCTGCTAGAGATCATCAGGCCCAGTTTCGATAGGCCGTCCAGAGGCCTGCTTACTTGATTCAACTAAGTACTCCAGAGTATAAATTCTGCTAGACCTAGTCATACCTTGTGCGGCAATTGCTTCTCCAGACCTAGTTTTTCCCTTCCTTCTTACCTCAACGATGTAATCCCAAGGAGTGGCCTGTGTATGGAACGTCGTTATGGCTGACATTGCTACCGCAATGGGCACTCTCGCCTTGGGAGGCAACACAGCAACTTCGAATGTTGCAGGTACTTTTGGAGACCCAAACTCCACCTCAATTGGCTCTGCGGTCCTTTTGGATGACGGTGTTTCAAGATCTAGAGGCATGGACATGTTTACTTCAGCATCCCCAGAGGGCTGGATCTGGACTACAATTGGATTTAGTGTGACTATTGGTTTCTTGGGCTCGTCACCTTTGGTAATTAATCCAATTGACCCTTTGGGGTCCCAATCATCTTCTACTTTGATCATATGCACACCACTACCCTTATGATCAAGCAAGGGATTATTGAGACGTTAGGAGCAGGTTCCTTTGTCACGATGATATTGTTGTCAATTAGAGCTTGGATTTTGTCTTTCAGAGATCGGCACTCATCAATAGTATGCCATTTCATGCCGGAATGGTATGCACAGGTTTTGTTCGGATTGACCCATTGGGAAGGATTTTATAGAGTTATGGCAGGGATTGGGGTGTCGTAACCGGCTACTTTGAGTCTTTCATATAGTTGGTCGATTGGCTCGACGATGGTAGTGTATTGCTTGGGAGGTCTACGGTCGAAGTTAGGGCTTGGACTGGGGAAGTTTTGGCAGGCGGGAGGTGATTGGTAGTGAGCATTATAGGCTTGGTAGACGGGTGTAGGTTGGGAATATCTTGGTGAGGTAGGTTGATATGTGGGGATGGAGATGATTGGTAAGCAGGTGATGGAATTTGGTAAGAGGGCGGAGGTGCTTGGTAGTTGGGGATAGGTTGATATGTGAGAGGAGGTACCGGGTAGGCTTGGTATTTTACTGGGGACTTGGTTCTCTGTGCAACCATCACGGCACTCACATCCTTTTTCCTGGACGTGCCACCAGATTTTAGGGCTTTGTTGGTAGCCTGTAATGCCTCAAAATTAGTGACCATACCGCTTTTAATGCCTTCCTCAATCCTTTCTCGTAGCTTGATGATGTCGGAGAATTTCTGGCCCTCTATCAGCATTACTGTGGATCCTGAGCTCGGACAAAAATTCTGTTCATCTGTTCTTCTTCTAAGGCCGGCCTGACCTTAGCAGCCTCGGATCTCCATCGAATAGCATACTCGCGAAATGTCTCAGTAGTTTTCTTTTTTAGATTCTGGATGTAGAAGACATCTGGCACATTCTCTGTATTGAATCTGAACCTGCCCATGAAATCGGACGCCATTCGTACCCAGCGTGTCCACTTCTTGGGATCTTGGCTAATGTACTAAGACAGCGCATCACCTTTCAAACTTCTCATGAAAAACTTCATGCAAATCTTTTTGTCTTTTCCTACGCCGACCAGCTTATCATAGTATGTCCTCAAATGGACTCTAGGATCTCCCGAGCCATCAAACATATCGAACTTAGGAGGTTTTTACCCCTCGGGAAGTTTGACGTCTGGCTGAATGCAAAGGTACTCATAATTCAACCCTTCAATACCTTTGTTTCCTTCAACACCCTGGACTCGGCTAGTCAGTTTGTTGAGCTCGACAGCCAGGTTCTTGATGAGAGATTCTTTGTTATGAGACTCCGGTGTGTTTGTAATGGGCTGAGTGTATTGTGTTAAGGTTTCCACATAGATGGGAGTGTGGTGGGGATGATCATTTGGTTGTTCAAGGATGGGGAGTGGAGTGTTGTTGTGACATCTGTTGCAATTTTGATGAGTAGCGGGTTGTTTCTGCAGCTTCGGGATGTTCTGTGGAGGTATGGGGTGTTGAGCATTAGGAAAGTTGACGTCTGGAGTAGTGAGGGAGAATGATAAGCTCGCCAAGTTTCGAACTTGGTCTAATTCTTCTTGAAATTTCAGTAACTTCTGTTCGAGTTGGGAGGCACTTTCTTTGGACACCTGAATACCCTGAGGAACCTCTACCCTTTCAACCGAGTTCTCTTTTCTGACATTGTTCAAATCTTCCATTTTTGCTTTGCTCTTGTTTTTGGTAGGACTTGGAGGAGGAGGAGGAGGAGGAGGAGGAGGTGGAGGGCCCTTAGATCTTGTGGAGTAGGATGATGATGCCAGAGTGCATGAACTTACCTTTTGGGGAGGGGAATAAAAATAAAAGTAAAAACAAAAAGGTAACAAGTTAGTACGAATTCCAAAAAAAAATACTGCAGTATTTAAACACATAGTACAAATATATAACTCGTGTCCTAAATTGGGTGCCTCATTGTGCCCGAGGTAGGCCTAGCGACAAGTTGATTTGGAGAACTTATAATGCTAAATGCCTCATTTTATTGACAAAAACAAGAAGAATCCCAAAACGACATTAAAATTGCATAAAGTAAAATGTCACTAATGGCCATTGGCCTTATTACATTTTAAAGCGAAAAGAAAAGAATCCTATATATTTGGTCCCAGAAGGACCTTCTTCAGGTTGAATGTTCTCGTTGATCAGATCCTCTAGCTCGCACAGATTTTCCAATAAAAATGCCTTCGCCAGGCATTCTCCTTCACCTTCCTCAACGTTTTGACAGTCGGTAACTCTTTTCCTTACTTTACCTTCCATCTCCAGCAGACTGTATTCCAGATTCTCACTAGCCCTGGTGACTCTCTCTTTCCATTCGTTGATTTGGTTACTTGATGGGAGGTTCCGCCACCAGGTCAACAAGAGTGAGGGTATACTGACCATACCGAAATCGGGGACCTTGTTCTCCATTTTCTGCAAAACAAAAGGGTTAAGACCATACCCCCCCCCAACCGGACTCGACTATTTAAATCAATAATTAGCATGAAAGCATTTCGTTCTCCAAATAAATGCACATAGTATGTTGGCGTCCGTTTGGGTTCCAAGGGAACCCAGTGGACTTTGGACAAGGATATCTTAAGGAGTCATTATGTGGATAACATAACTGACTCGACTAGGTTTGACAGTGATGCATGCACAGTTAAATAGGATAAGGTTTCTATGGGGTATTAGACCAGTACCCTTGAGCGGACAACTCAAGAGGGAAAGGCACTAAACCGTCGACTGCACCGCTGATCGACTGGTTTTACCGCAAATATGCCTTTGCCAAATTTCGGGGTAATAATATCGGAAGAGCGCAACAACTCATCAAGCGTTGCTATGGTATTTGTTTGGCACGAGTGGAACATGATGTTGAAGATGCAATTATAAGAATAAAACAATTTGTCATGTATTTTCACGTTCATAATGATTACAATAATTGCAGTAAAATTACAACGACATTGAAGGAAAGTAATAAATGAAAGCACTAAAGAAAAAGAAACAAAAAATCCAAGTTAGTTTCGAATAAAGACATTAAATAAAGCAATAAAAGATAAAAAAAGAGCAATAAAGTCGCATATAACATGAAGTGGTAAAAGCCTAAAGAAATTCTCAACAGAGTCGCCATGCTATCGACACCCCCTTTTTCTCGCGAAATCGGGTTTATGACATTTGGGAAGATAACTCTATTCCCGTTTGGGAATTGGGTTTTTGGAATTGAAGAGTCACCACCTAATGATTAAGTGTATTAGGACACCAAGAGTTTTGAATTTGAAAATCAGAGTTCAGGTAGGGGCTAGAAATTATCTCGAGGGGAATGTGTTAGGCACCCCTCAAGATCCATTAGTATGGTTCCCGGCCATGCTATATTTTGACTTTAATGCAATATACAAATAATTTCACACATAAGGGTTGCAAATAGGTACGTAACAAGCATGTTGAAATTAAGGTCTAGATGGTTCCACAATTTGTTTGAGGGAGGGTCTAAGTGCAGAAAATTAATCAAGACATGAATAAATAGAAAAATTTTAGAAGAAAATGAATAATGCAGTAAAATTAAAGAGGAGTTTTGGGTAGCTGAAACAAAGACAGAAATTTATTGATATTAACGAAGTTACATAAAGGAAAGGGGTCCTAGGTTTGTAAAACACATGGATCATCCACACAACACTGGTAGCCAATAGTACGCAGGGTGTTATCGTGTGATCATCATCTCCATGTCTACCTTTCCCACCCCGTTAAGGTATTAAACGCGGAATTAGGTCACGAAAGCTTATTACGTGCCATTACCCATCCCTTCATATAAGTCCTAGAGGGTATTTAGGACTATTATTCCTACATGGTAAGTACAAGGCTGAACCCTTAGGTTTAAAGGACAAAATGCTAGGCGACATACATAACAAGTAGGATTACACATAAAGGGAACATATAAAGGCAAATAAGAGGCTCACAAATCCCTCCACAAGTAAGCTTGTAGTTAACACGTCTTTTAACATATTTTAAGGTCTCAAAGACAAAAGTTTTAAAAAAAGCAGGAATGACGGAGAGAGGTAAGATCCAGTGAAAGTAGAAGGTTTAATGAAAACCGAGTGACCAGAAGAATGTTAGATTTTCAGAAGTGTATCTAAAGATGGCAGTAAGTATACAACAGTTTAGGAATTAGTAAAAGTAGATAAACTTGTTAAAACACTCTTTGAAAATATAGTACTGGTATTAAGATGCAGTAACCTGACAAGGCGTAGAATAAATAATAAAAAAATGGCACGATGCTGGACAAGCAAAGCAACCCAGTAGAAAATAGATGCATGACTCTGAGATTATTCCAAAATGGGACTGGAGTTTTAATAGAGACAGAGTAAACTTCAGAGAGGCAAGCGAGGAACAGAGTTCAGAAGTTTAAAAGAGGCTGAGTAGTCTGAAACTGGTAAAATATGATTAATCGATTTTATTAGGCATAAAGCTTGACTAGGCGTATTATGTATAGCCTACTTGTCTTAAAGGTGATCATGCATACTAATCCCAATTTTAAAAGGACGCAGTCAACCAAACCTGCATTATTAGGTTAAACATACTGGTGAGGTGTTCAGCAAATTGCAAAAATATAAATCCTATGTAACATGGTGTCTAATGCACGTAAAAGTCTTAAAACATGGTCTCTGAATGCCAATGAAAATGCAGCGGTAGTTTTAACAGTCATTTGTTAGTCATTAGCCAGTCGTGATTATGAAATGAGTATGACAACAAGCTGAAAGTAAAGATTCTAAAACAGGATTACTACTATATGAGATGCATGTCCTATACATGATGTCTATTGCACAAATAGGTAAGTAAAGCCCTACAAGCATGTTTTCTACCCATAACTTTAAACTAAGCATGCATAACCCCCAACCAATTTCACTATAGCCCCAATCATTCGTTTAAACCAAGACAGCTGAATTACATAGTAAAGAATAAAATAAGATGTTATTCTATAGGGATCCTTCAACCACGCCCAACCTTCCAATCCCACTTCTTTCGAGTTTCACAGCCATGGTCTAGGTGCGGCAAAGCTCTCTAGGGCCCCATTGGGTCCCTGGCCAATACCAGCACCCAAACATTTACCAAAAATGTTGAACAAGTACAGTGTGGAATTACCAGCCTTGTGCATCAAAGTTCAGTGGGTATTCAGAGATACCCAAAGCAATGCTTACACGAAAGGGGGCAGAACCTATTTTCTAAGAATAATGAGGGTGTGATAGAGTTTTTAAAGAAATTGAGTTGAGAAAAGAAAACAGTTTTTTTTAAAATGATCCATATAGAATCAGTTCTTGAAAGAAAACAGCAGAAAAAGTGTGATAGCTCTTGTAAGAAGGTAAGTAAGACAATCTCGGACTAGAGTATCACACAAACAGGGAAGCAAACACAATCAGGGGACAGGGGACAGGGGACAGGGGACAAAGGAGACAAGTAGTTCACATGTAAGAGCACAATTGCACATACATAGACATCAGAGAAAAGCATTTCAGAACTTAAACAGTCACAACATACTTCATCCCAAAAGGTTCAGGATTACATGCTGATAACGTATTGGGGTTAGGGGCAGGGAAGAACATGCATTAAACAAATAAGGGAAGCAGTAGGCATGCTAAATTAAAGGAAAGATAGTCACATTAATGAACTTACACACAGGCATGCTAGTTGTAGCGAGAACAACAGAACCATAGATAGAAGCATAAAAGAAACAAGAGGAAGTGCAATACACATAAAAAAACATGTTGTTTTGGAAAATGTAAATCAAATAGAGGACATACCAGTAAAAGAGCAAAAGCAGGATGCAAAGACAATGTAGTAACAATATATTGGCCTTGGCTTTCAGCCGGCTGATAATGTGTAGGAGCAGAGAACAGCAATAGAGCAAAAGAGCAAGAGAGATTTTGAAAGTATTCAGTGATGTGTGTGAGTCAAAAGACTGTTGTCTTTGCAAAAGTGAATGTGGGGGGGGGGGGTATTTATAGTACTGAATACGAGTAAACAATAAGGCAGCAATTCTTTAATTAAGGAACTGGCATCAATGACAATCAAATTAGTATATGGATTCCCCTTTAATTAAGGAATCCAAATCAAACGGTAAAATAAGTCATTTAAAGGAAAGAAATCATAAAGTAGGGTATAATCACATAAGGAAACAGAGTAACATATAGTATTCAATAAAGACTAGGTACATGACACTCTAATTAGGGAAACAGGTCAGGCAAATCAATCAACAAATTTGTGCACACATATATGGCAAAATACCACTGTAATTTAGGAAAATAATTTTCAAAATAATGAACGAGATTGAAGACATAGGAAATCAGTATTAATCGAGGAAAGTATCACACAAATTAAGGAGGCAATTTGAAATCAATACCAAATTATAATTAAAATACACAAAATCATAATTTTTTAAGGCAAGTATCACAGTCTTAAGGCGAACTTGTAAGAACCAGTATAAAATTACCATGTAAACAATCAATAGGACGAATAGTCAAGTTATTAAACGTTGCATAGCCCATATTGAACAATATCAGAGAAACCCTAAGAAGAGAACACAGAACAGTAGGGGACTGAAACACTAGCAGCAAAAATTAAAGAAAAGAGCACAGGACTCAAAGAAGAATCCAGAAGAACACATAGGCAAGCAAAAGCGACAAAACAATGCGAATATAAACCCTAAGGCTAGGGTTTCATCAGAATAGTGAGACTTAAGCAAAATGATTTAGAAATTGTATTGAGAATCATAGATTAGTACTTAAAATTAGAAGACAAAGTATTTTCGAAAAGGGTTCAAAAACCCTAGTTTCGAAAGGGGAACAAAACGTTTAAAAATTTGAACAATCATAAAGATCGAGTAGAGAGTAGTGTAAAATACAAAGGTGTGAGTTAAAGAATTGTAAAAACTATAGAGATTTAAGGGGTTGAGTAGAGATTAGGGTTTCGTAAGAAACCAGTGAGAGACAAGAGAAACCTGGCTGTGAAACTCAGCAATAATGGTGTCCACAGCACCATCGGGCCAAAACTTTTCGGAGAAAGGCTGGAGACAAACCAGACCAAACCTTCAGTGACCATCTCGCATGGTGGAGGCTCCTGGGGCCTCAAAGATAGAGGGAATCAACGAGATAAATCTTCACGGTAACTGGTGGTCGAAAGAGGTGAGGCTGGAGGTGGCCGGAGAAACGGTGGGGTTCATTAGAGAAGAAGAGTGAACTAGAAGGATTTAGAGAGAAGGGAGAGGGGGAGTCAGTATAGAGAGAGAAAGAGACCATCTCGGAAATGAGGGGTC
>MU667765.1:0-25950 GCA_026770625.1 Nicotiana glauca
TCGACCATGCGTCGAGCCTTAACATATGAAATAACACTGCGGGTGGCATGTCTTGGGGTCCCTCTCCACTCCAATTGGGGCAAATCTGGCAGTGCCAAGGTCATGGTCTTGGCGTGGCAATCCAAGATAGCATGATACGGGGACAACCAATCCATCCCCAATATAACATCAAAATCCACCATGTCTAAAAGCAATAAATCAACTCTGGACTCAAGACCCTCAAATACTACCACACAAGAACGATGAACTCGGTCGACCACTATAGAATCTCCCACTGGTGTAGATACATATACAGGAATACCCAAAGCATTACTAGGCATAACCATGTAGGGTGCAAAATAAGACGACACATATGAATACGTATACCCAGGGTCAAACAGCACTGAAGCATCCCTGTCACAGACCAGAATAGTACCTGTAATAATAGCACCGGAAGACTCAGCCTCTAGCCTGGCTGGCAAAGCATAACACCGGGGTTGAGCCCCGCCTCCCTGAACCATGTCCCTAGGACCATCGGCTGCTGGCTGACCTCTACCTCTACCTGTCCGAGCTCCACCTTTATGGTCTCTACCTCCACCTCTATGATCCTTACCCCCGCCTCTAGCTGGCTGGGCGGGCTGTGGATCACCTGCTGCCTGAATTATGGGGCGAGGACCCTGCTGTTGAGAGCTATCAGAAGCTCGAGGGCAATACCTGGCAATATGTCTTGTGTCGCCACAAGTGTAACAAGCCCTCGGCTGCTGAGAATAACGAAGCGGTGGCGCGCTGATAGGTGCTGATGGTGAACTGAAAAGCTGCTGGTCGGAGTACTACGACTGAGAGCCACGACCACTGGAAGTACCATAAGAAACCCGAAGAGCTGACTGAAAGGGCCTCGGTGAATGGCCTCTCCCATAAGAATCCCTACCTCCAGACAAGGCACCATTGAATCTACCAGAATGTCGAGGCCTCTTATCCGAAACATGTACACCTCCCCGTGCGAGGGCCATCTCAACTCGGCAGGCTGCATTGGTCGCCTCCTGAAAGGAAATATCACTACCAACTCCCATAGCAATTTGAAGACGGATCGGCTGAATCATCCCATCAATAAATCGCCGAACCCTCTCTCACTCCGTGGGGAGTATCACAATAGCATGGCGTACCAAGTTAACAAATCGAGTCTCATACTGTGTAACTGTCATGGAGCCCTGCTGGAGGCGCTTAAACTGCCTGCGAAGTGCCTCCCGCTGAGTGACTGGGAGAAACTTCTCCAAAAACAACTCTGCAAACTGATCCCATGTCAAAGCTGGAGACCGTGTTGGTCTAGATAGGCAAAAATCCCTCCACTAAGTCTTGGTGGATCCTGCAAGCCGGAAAACGGTAAAATCGACCCCATTGGTCTCCACTATCGCCATGGTCCTAAGGATCTCATGACAACTGAATAGGAAATCCTGTGGATCCTCTGATGAAGCACCGCTAAATGTGGTGGTGAAAAGCTTGGAGAATCGATCAAGTCTCCACAAAGCATCCGAGGACATAGTCGCTTCATCGCCGGCCTGAGCTGTAATACCTGGCTGAGCTGCCATAGCTGGCTGAACCACTGGGACATGAGTCTGGGGAACTACCTGCTCCAGAGTACGTGTAGCAGGAGTCTGAACCCTTCCTCCAGCCTGAGGAGTGGCTGGGCTACCGGTGGCCGTGAGCAGCTTTTGGACCACAACAGTAGCCTATTCGACCGGGAGCTGACTTCAGTCCAGGGACTTCGAGGTAACCTAGCTGGCGTTCGCAGGCCGGAGTCCTTTTCTATGTTTAGTTTGTTTTCTTTATACCGAAACAGACATTTTGTATTTCCATTCAGACTTGTTTGTAGCACTCTTTAATAGTCCGTGAGTTAGTGACACCAGATTTTGGGTAGAGATATGTTTTAAACTTCCTCATTTTGATTTCATTTTTATTAAACTTAAATTCTTCCGCTCTTATTTAATTGTCTTTCGTATATTCATATTGTTGAGATTTATCAGAGAATGTTTAAAATTTGGTTGGCCTAGCTCCGTTAGCAGGCGCCATCACGACTCCCGATGGTGGAAAATCCGGATCGTGACAAAATACAAAATAAATATCTCATGTGGGTAATTTTATGAATAAAAATTAAAGTCTAATTTGTGTCCTAACGTTAAAAGAGAAAGAAAATTTAATTACACGTGATACAAAAAATAATTATAAGAAAATTTAATAGATTTAATATATAATAAGGAAAAACTTATCTATTAATATTTTTAAACTAATTCAAAGTTATAACTTAAAATAAGACATGATATTATATATTTTGTTTATCGATAAAATATTAATGTAAAAAACTAATTAAAAATTAATAGTATTGAAGAAGATGTATAAAGAGGAAAATAAAGATAGTGTGAGAATATTTATACTTTGAATTAATTAAGTATAAGGAAATTAAATAATATTCAAAATATTATTGAAAGATTTAAATAAAAAAAAGAGTTCCAAGTAAGAGGATAAAAGTACAAAAATAAATTAACTTTTAGGAATAAAAAAATTTATATTTATATATATTTTATCAAAAGAGCAATAAGCAAGATATCAAGTCAATTGGTAAGCTAATAAAAGATTACATGAATATAACATTATTAAGTAATAGATGATGCAATAACTAGAAGCAAAGATTAAAGAAAGAGTTGTTTTGGGCGAAAATGTAGAAGGATAAGACTTATTCGAATTTAAGGTGAAACATAAAGTGATAATAAGAATTTTGCTAAATAATATACTCAAACAAGACATATCACAAATGCGATATGTTTAGTATTATTTAATATTAATCACAAAATAAAATACAAGTACTAAATCAAGGAGTCGGATTGTTACATATATAAATAAAAATATAAATAAAAAGAAACATGTTATCTGGAAGTTTTAAATTTTAAGGTAATTCCAATAACTCAAATTATAATTTGATATTTGTGTCCGTGCATCACGCAGGTACAAATACTAGTATACTTAAGCGTGAACTAGTAAATTAGTAAATATTTTTAACTTTCTATATCATATATAAAATTTTATTACTCTCAATATTTAAGGTTTGAGATAATTACATTTTAGTATACCAAATTACTATTTATATACCATAATTTAAATTAGGGATATAATTATATTAGGTATAATTATAGGATCGTATCTTCCCACTTTCTCTTTCCTTTCATCTCAACCCCCGCGTTTTACCTTTACCCTTCACTCCCCCACGTTTAGCGTCTGTTTTGAATTCCATCATTGACCCCAATTAAAAAGTTTTGAAGCTTTGAATTCAAAATTGAGTTTTCAAAAGTCATTATTTATTTTGATTGGGTGTTGTTGTAAATAATTGGGAATATATTTAGGAGTTTATATCTCAATTTTGAGGGGTTTTGGTGAAGATTTAGACTTGGTTTTGGCTGAATATCAGATTGAAACTCGAAGAAGAATAAGACATATTTCTAGAAATTATAGATAAATTGCAAAAAAATTGTAGACTGTTTTTTGCATAAGATTTTGTAGAAGTTTTAGTCGTTTTGGATTTGTGAAAATAGAAAACAATGCATTTACAATCAGAATACAAATAATCTATAAGATATCTACAAACTGGATACATTGAATTTTAATATCTCGATTCCCATTTCAATTGTAGCATAATTGGCATTTCCGGCATAATTGCGTTTTTATGAAGATTTATAGAAGTTTTAGTCGTTTTTTATTTGTGAAAACAAAAAACAAAGCACCTACAATTAGAATACAAATAATTTACAATTTATCTACAAAATATCTACAAACTGGATACATTGAATTTTTATATTCCAATTCTCATCCAATTGTAGCATAATTGTAATTTTTGACATAATTATATTTTTCAGAATATTTGAAGAAGTTTTAGCTGTTTTTTATTTGTGAAAATAGAAAATAAAGCATCTACAATCTGAAGATAAATAATCTACAATTTATCTACAATTTCTGGAAATATGTCTTCTTCTTCTTCGAGTTTCAATCTGAAATTCAGTCAAAACCAAGTCTAATCTTCACCAAAACCCCTCAAAATTGAGATATAAACTCCAAACCATATTCCCAATTATTTTCAACAACACCCAATCCAAACAAATAATAATTTTTGAAAATTTAAATTTAAATTCAAAGCTTTTACGCTTTTTAATGGCTATCAATGGTGGAAAATATATGGAAGAACATATGCAGATGAAGATGAAGAACATAAATCTCCTTTCCGTTTCAAAACTTAAATTTAATATAGAATCAATCAATCCCAAAATTGAAGTTAATGTAGAATCAATTGCTTCCAAAATTCTTTTCTGATTTGTAGCATACTTTTACTATAGCCTTTCACTGTAGAATTCATCATTAAAGCCTAAGCACACTTATGGCAGATTTTTACTTTACATTCAATCAATGCAACATTCTTTCCTAATTTTTAGGGGGTGGTTGAGGGAATATTAACGAATGGTACATCAGTCGTAGGAAAAATGTAGACTAGGTGGGTAATTTAGATACTATGTACATTTTTTGTAATAAGATTTCATATATGGTATAGATAAGAAAAAATCCCATTAGTAAACCCTTATTGAGTTATCGGTTTACCCAATAACGAAATTACTAAACCGCCGAGCCCGAATCGATAACCCAATAAAAAAAATTACCCATTACCGAACCATTAATCCAATAACCCAATACTAATAACCTAATAAGTAATTAACGGTTCGGGTTATCGATTTTACCCATATATGCCCACGCCTACATTGGAGAAGGAGAGGAACGAAATGCATTTAACTCAAAATTAAAGAGAGGATGAAGTTTAGTAAAAGTTGAAAGAAGAAAACGGAATGAATATCACTGCTGAGAGAAACATGAGCATAAGTAGGTTAAAAAAAGTAGTGTAGGACCCACTCTTAATTAAAATTGAGTAAAAAAGATAGAAATGAGATGGTGAAATGGGAAACACGTAAGTGTCAGAGAGATAAAACGAGGGAGCTCACATATGGGACCCATATTTCCACATGTCAAATAGGCATAGGCGCCTCATACAAGTTTTGTTAGTTGAGTCTCAATCAAAATAAAATTTCTCGTCAAAGAGACACTGCATTTGTCGAAGTTGCAGGTCCGTCACTATTTTAATTGAAATTGCATGTTAGTCCCTTCTTTTCTCATTAATTATTATATGTTCCCGTTTCAGGATTTTTTTTTCTTCTTTTTTTTTTCTTTTCTTTTTCCACCTTTTTCTTTTCTTTTAATTTTAATGCGATAAGAAATTAATGCTAATAAGGGGAGACATTCTCCAGCTTGCTTTAATAAAAATTCCATGTCGCAAAGCGCCGACAAGCTTTATTGGCAGATGCAATACACGATTAAACTGAACAACGACATTAGATTTACGGCTAGTGGAGTCAACATTTATGACATTAGGGGCCATTTTAAGTGCGAGTCTGTGTGGCAGTCAGAGGATCTAAAAAAACTTGTGAGAGTCAAGGAGATCGCTCTGATACCATATAATGGAGAAGTTTTATTGTGTGCCTTACACAACTGACATTAGTTGTGTGAGACTCTTTTTTTGTCTCACAAATTTATGGACCCAAATGAGCAAGATGAAACAAAAAAAGTAATTTTGTTAAATGATAATGAGTTGATTATATACACAAATAAGTTACAGAGGCCTAGTAAACAGACCAGAAAGCAAGAAAAAACAAACTCCTTAAATTATGGGAACAAAATAACAATCTATGTAATAAAATAAAGTAGATACACAAATTTTACAAAGCAGTAACAATAACTCCTAATATGGCAGACGTTAATTATTAAATAGCCCTTCGAGTAGCAAGAAGGACGACGAAGAGCCCTTTACTCCCGCTTTGAAATAGTAGGAACTATTACAGTATTTCTTTTGGGGGTAAAAGTATATGGAATTCTTTTCTACTACTCCATCTTAACAGGGGTGAAACTACATACTCCTTTTTATAAGAGCCAATAATTATTATTGAGGTTTATCCGGACACCAGATACTCCAATCAAGCATGCCCAGCTCCACAAACCTAGTAAAAAATTATTACACTGGAACTGACTACAAGCAAGCAAGGGGAAGGGAATTATTGTGTAATTAGTAGAGTTGCTCAATAGCACTTTCAAAGTGGACTCTGAGATAGAATCAAGACGAGCACAAAACAGATCTGGCCGCGATCTATTTCAGAGATTTTCCTAAGTAATAGCATACAAGTCCAATAGCTAAAATACAAGCTCATCAACGAGCCTATATACAACAAAACTAATGCTGCAAGCATCCTTGACAATGGCTTCTCATGACTTAAAGTCATTCTTTTTCTTCCCTTTCTCCATTTCCTCTAAAACAAAGCAAGCATCTTCAACCTTCCATTTATCAAGTAGGCCAAGAATCATACACCTTACTGTTTCTATACGCGGAAAATGCCCGCTAATCAACATTGCATTCAAAACCTTTAAATCTTCCTCAAAATCTCCTGTTTAACAAAACCCATCAACCACCATTCTATATGTAGCTACATTAGGATTGCAAGCTGCACTTTGCATATCAACTAACATCCTATACGCTTCAGCAGTTTTACCTTCCTTACATAAATAATTGATTAAGATATTATAGATCACAACGTCGGGCTTAATGTGCCTCTTTTTCATCTCCACGAGTAAACTATTTGCCTCACCAATGTCGCCTCATTTAAAAGATCAGTCATCAAAATACCATAATTGACTATTTTCAGCTTACATCATTAGTATTCCATATCAAACATTAACTTCTTGGCTTCTTTATACTTACCCAAAGAACTCAAACCTTTCATCAACAAAGCATAAGAAACTGCATTTGGCGTCTTTCCCTTTCTAACCATGTCCTGAAACAAACTTTTAGCACCTTCAACATTCCCCTTCTTACACAAAAATCCAATTTGACAATTGTAAGTTATCACAGTCGGCTCAATTTCTCTTTCAATCATTTCATCAAACATTTGGCGCGATAGTTCCTAATCACCCTTTTCCAGCCATATCTTAATAATAATGTTAAACGAAATAACATTTAACCAAATACCCATTTTCGAACAATTCCTTAACATCTCATTTGCATCATCAGAACGTCCATTATCAACAAGCACATTTAAAAGTGCATTAAAAGACTGTACACTACGCGTGCAGTTAAAAGACGCCATGTTGTGAAAAAACTCAATAGCTTTATCAACCAACTGGGCTATGCCGTAATGTTGAATCAGCCCGATAAAAACCTTCTTTTGACACCGAATATATTATGTTTTTAAATACCCAAGAAGAGTTTCAACAGTTTCAAATTCTTGAGACTTAGCGAGCTTATAAATTAGACAAGAATAAGTAGGGTAGTCATGTTTGAATCCGGTTTGCTGGTAATCATGGAACAGTGAAATAGCTTCATCAGGATCTTGGATTTGTTTGAGGTCAGCATGTAGTGGTATTGGCTTGCAAATGAGTATTTTTGTAGGCTTATGAGGCCTTTCAGGTGAGGATTTTGAGGTGGGTTTATGAGAACGATAATGACTGTGGTATGGTTGGGATTGGAAAATTGAGGTTCTGAATTGTGCAAGGTTGTTAATTTTGAGTTTTGAGGGAGTTGTGCTAGCTTGTTTGATTTTTGAATTGATCATGAAATATAGGAGGTAGAGGTCAAATTACAGTTTCAAGTGATAGATGAAAGATTTGTGGAGGAAAAATGGGTTGCTTAAACTTGGAAGCACATTTGAAAGCTTATGCATTCGATAATCTTGTTAAAAATAACAAAAATCGAATGCGTCAATGTTAGGGTTTTAATAAGGACAACAACAAACAAATAAATCACGACTAATAAGAACAGATTAAATACAATAAATATTTGTGTTTTTGTATGTGTGTGTGTGAAATATCAGGAGAGAGAGTACTGCTGACAAATAGCTGCAGCCCTTTTGCCATATGAATTCCGAGAGCAGCGCTGTATCATCAAGTCAAAGAGACACTGTATTTGTTAAAATTGCAGGTCGGTCACTATTTTAATTAAAATTGCATGTTAGTCCCTTCTTTTCTCATTAATTATTATATGTCCCCATTTCAACGTTTCTTTTTCTTCTTCTTCTTCTTCTTTTTTTCTTTTTCTTTTTCCACCTTTTTCCTTTCTTTTAATTTTAATGTGATAAGAAATCAGTGCTAATAAGGGGAGACATTCTCCAGCTTGCTTTCATAAAAATTTCATGTCGCAAAGTTATGGCCGCCGACAAGCTTTATTGGCGGATGTGATACACGATTAAATTGAAAATAACATTAGAATTGCTTCTAGTGGAGCCAACATTTATTACATTAGGGGCCATTTTAAGTGTGAGCCTATGTGGCAGTTAGAGGATCTAAAAAAAACCTCGTGAGAGTCAAGGAGATCGTTATGATACCATATAATGGAGAAATTTTATTGTGTGTCTCACATAACTGACATTAGTTGTGTGAGGCTCTTTTTTTGTCTCACAAATTTATGGACCCAAACGAGCAAGATGAAACAAAAAAATAAGTTTGTTAAATGATGATGAGCTGATTATATACACGAACAAATACAGAGGCCTAGTTAACAGACCAGAAAGCAAGAAAAAACAAACTCCTTAAATGATGGAAACAAAATAACAACCTATGCAATAAAACAAAGTAGATACACAAATTTTACAAAGCGGTAACAATAACTCCTAATATGTCAAGCATTAATTATTAAATAGACCTTCGAGTGGCAGGCAGGACGACGAAGAGGCACTTTACTCCCGCTTTAAAATAGTAGGAACTATTATAGTATTTCTTTTGGGGGTAAAAGTATGTGGTATTCTTTTCTACTGATCCATCTTAACGGGGGTGAAATTACATACTCCTTTTTATAATAGCCATCAATTATTATTGATGTTTAGCTCCACAAACCAAGTAAAAAATCATGCCACTGGAACTGACTGCAAGCAAGCAAGGGAAAGGAAATTATTGTGTAATTAGCAGGGTTCCTCAATAGCGCTTTTCAAATGGACATCTGAGATAACATCAAAACGGGCACAAAACAGATATGGCCGCGATATATTTCAGAGATTTTCCTAAGTAATAGCATACAAGTCCAATAGCTAAAATACAATCTCATATACGAGCCTAAAGAGTTTATGAGACAACTAATTCAACAAAGGTAGATTATATATCCATAAAATAATTAAATAAAATAAATACCAAAAATAACAGCAACAATAGTCGAACATAATGAGATACAGTTCCTAGACCAAACACCGTTTCCCCATAGATTTTCTAGAACCTAGACCCCTTCCAAGTGAAAGTTAGATTTCTTTAGATGGTTATATTATTCGCATGTTTCGTTATAAGCCTATTAATGCCCCCCAACTTACATGTTCCACCCTTTATTATTAGTTTCATTCGAGAAACGATTATCCTGTATCCAACTGAAAGCATTTGCAGGACTTTAGACCATCAAATGCAACAATTTGTGCTGGTCGATAATAGTAAAAGTTCACAAAGTCAAATATGCTTGGAAAAATCTTTCGCTTATAGTTTTGTTGCGAGGTGCTGGAAATAGAAATCTACCTTCTTTAATCTATGATTGATAAATAGTTTTCTAAGCGAAAGACAGACTAAGAATTGTCAATAATAGAGGAACACCTAGTTTTTAAAGTGGGATACCACTATAACAACTATGTGTTTCCTGTCTAATAATGGATAGATTTAATTAAAAAAATAATATTAAAAAAAAAAACTAAAAATTTGAATCGGAAGTAGCGGGTGTGCTTGCACTCATCGTTGAAGGCTACATCTACAACTGATAATAGACATCATCATTAAGCATGTTCATAAAATATACACAAAACACACCATCAACAAACACACAGAAACAAGTGTACACATTTACCAACAAAACTGAGGAATTACCCTTCCGTTAATGGAATTTAATGCATTCCGAGCATCTGCTTCTGACTGAAAGTTAACAAATCCAAAACCTTTAAGCCTTTGCATTCTTCGGTCTTTAACAAGCCTCGTTGCTCGCCCAAATTAACAAATCCATATAAATCAGTCAATCAAATCAACTACGCCTCAATCCCAAATTAATTATAGATCTATTTAACAAATTCGTCACAAAGTACAAATTCCATATTTATAAATAGCTATAGGGAAATCAAGTATAGTAGATAAAGGGCGTGTTTGGTATAAGGGAAAATAGAAAATAGTTCAATCAAAAGGAGGAAAATGACTTCCCTCACTTATGGGCGGAAGTAATTTTTCTACCAGCTATCTTCAACTAGTACTAGACTTCATTAATAATCTCTATGAGTCAAAAGTTTCATCAGAACACTCTCCAATTTGCTGATATTATTTACTAATTTTTAATATTATACTCTATATTTTGATAAATATTTTCCATGACATAAATTTCATTAGGAAATGACTCCTGTCACACTTAACACACCCTAAATTTCACACTTACTTATTTTGAGGATATATTAGATTACATTTCAGACGAAAAAATAATGATTTCAGAATATAGAAATGAGAAAAGGTGAAGTAACCTTCTGTAACAACGCCAAAAGGTGAAAAGAGCTTCTTCAATCTTTCATTCGTGGTGTAAAATGATAATCCTGTTTAAAAGAACAAAAATCGAATGCGTCAGTGTTAGGGTTTTAATAAAGACAACAACAGACAAATAAATCACGATTAATAAGAACAAATAAAATACAATAAATATTTGTGTTTTTATATGTTTGTGTGATATATCGGGAGAGAGAGAGAGTACTGCTGACGAATAGTTGTAGCCCTTTTGCCATATGAGTTCCGAGAGCAGCGTTGTATCATCGAGTCAAAGAGACAATGTATTTGTCGAAATTGCAGGTCGATCAATGTGACGACCCAAAGGGGTCATCATCTGTTTTCTCTTTTATTTCGCACTTCCGAGGCCTTGAAAACCTCATTTTTACTTACCTCGATTCACGTGCGCAGTCCGGGCGCGTAGCCGAAAAGATTACATATTAAATTTTGTGAAAATTTTCAAAATATGGTTTTAAAATGATTAAAGTTGACTTCGGTCAATATTTTTGGTAAACGGACCCGGACTCGTGATTTGCCGGTCCCGGAGGGTCTATAGAAAAATATGAGACTCGGGCATATGCTCGGAGTCGAAATCCGAGGTCTAGAGCCCGAGAAAATAATTTTTCTGTAAAATTATTTTTCTGAAATTATTAAGGAAAATGTAAATGAAAATTGATTAAAAGACTATGGTATCGGGCTTGTATTTTTGTCACGACCCCAACCCGGTCACGATGACGCCCAACACACTACTAGGCAAGCCTGACCATTTATATCAATAACCCCATTTATTAAACAGATAAAGTTAAGTATCATTTAAGACAAGAATCTGAAATATTGATAATAATGCGAAAAGTCTAACAAAATACCAAAACAACCTAACTAGGACCCGGTGTCACGACCATGAGCCTCTAATGACGACATAATATCCTACTACAAAGTCTATCTAATACTGAAAATGTGGAAATAAAGGATAAAGATAGAGGGGAGAATCATCGGCTGCGAACGCCCTGCAGCTACCTCAATTACTCCCGGAAAGAACTCTAGATCAACGGGAATCACTCAGCCTGAGACAGCCCTGGATTTGCATACAAGGTGCAGGGAGTAAAGTGAGTACTTCCAACTCAGTGGTAATAGACATAACTAAAGTCTAAAAGTAAGAAAACACAGGAAATGCACAAGGTACTCTATATCTAGCAATTCATATCTAAAACAGTAGAAACAGTATACAACAATTAATACAGTTAAGGAATAATGCATGACAGAATGCAACACATATAATAGTACAATCCTGTACCCACTACGGTGTGCAGCCCGCTCCACTTATTTAACGTCGACAGCGCTCACTGGGGGTGTGTACAGACTCCGGAGGGGCTCCTACAGCCCAAGCGTAATATCAGCCAGGTATTGGCATAAAACAAGCTCTCGGCCTCAATATCAATATATATAATAATCGCTACAGCGTGTAGCCCGATCCATATCAAAGAAACATCCTCACCACTGGGTCCCCGACCCATCTAAGTTAAATAAGTCCACAGTCAATCGGGCGTGACATACTATAGGGATCTCAACCCCCATATCCTTTTCATTTAAGGTTCATGTATAAAGCACAGTTATTATATTATTTTGAATATTTGAAAATATGACTGAGAATTTATGTTATACACAAGCGAAGTAAATACATAAAGATCCTCTAAGGATTCTACAGGTCGGCACAAGGCCCCAAACACGGCAATGAGCCCAATTTATAATAACGGAGTATGCGTTTCAATTGCCAATATAGTAGAAATTAACACTCGGGATGGACTAAGTCTCAATCCCCAATAGTATACGACCCCGCACTCATCGTGGAATGCGTGTCACGCCTCAATATAGCGTTACGATGTGAAAGTCCGGGGTTTCAAATCCTCAAAACAGCAGTTACATCAATTACTCACCTCGAACCAGCTAAAGACTAGCCCACCAAGTCTCTTCCTCTGGAATCAACCTCCTCGCGCGTCGAATCTAGTCAAAACCACAACGAATACGTCACAATAGGATAATGGAACATAACCCAATTGAAAGAACTTGAAAAACACTCAAAAATACGAAGTTGGCAAAATCCGAGCCCCGGGCCCACTTCTAAAAAAATTACGAAATTTACATCTTCGGAATCCTCGTCTCGCCACGAGTCCGTGAATTGAAGTCCATTTGACCCCTCAAATCATCATTTTAAATCCTCTTAGGTTTCAAGCCCTAACCTCCATTTTTACCCTTTAATTCCTTGAAATTTTGTGATAAATTCATGTTTTAACACCATAATAACATAATCCGAGTCCAAATATTCATACCTAATAAGACTCCTTCGAATCCTCTTCAAAATCGCCCAAAAACCCACTTTGCTCGAAGTCCAAATTATTTTCTTCTTTTCTAAGTTCGTGAACACTGTTCACTATAACACAGGCCAGATTTCCATTTCTGCGGTCGCCTGACCGCACCTGCGGTTCCGCTTATGCGGCTAATTGACCGCTTATGCGGTCTAACTTTAAAATACCTGGGACCGCTTCTGCGACCAAAAATTCCGCTTACGCGGTCCCGCAAAAGCGAATTCTCTTCCGCTTCTGCAGAAAACCCCTGGGCCTCACCTGTCCGCTTCTGCGGCTTCCCCACCGCATCTGCGGAACCTCTTAAGCGGCTCCTTTTCCGTAGATGCGGAAATACCAGAAGGGAGAAAATCTAACAGCAACGTTTGTTTAAAAACTTTCGTTTAACCATCCGAAATCATCCCGAGGCCCCCGGGACCTCAACCAAAAGCACCAACACGACCAACAACCTTATTCAAACTTGTTCCAATCCTCAAAACACATCTAATAACGCTAAAACCATTAAAACACATCAGATTCAAGCCTAGTTTTCATCAAAACTTTCGAAATGCGCATTCAATCAAAAACCCGACCAAACGACGTCCGAATGACCTGAAAATTTGCAGACATATCCAAAATCACCTAGCGGAGCTACTGCAACTCTCGGAATTCCATTCCGACCCTCGAATCAAAATCTCACCTATCAACTGGAATTTGCCAAAATTCAAACTTCGCCAATTCAAGCCTAATTCTACACCGGACCTCCAAATTCAATTCTGATCACTCTCCTAAGTCACAAATCATCCCCCGAAACTAACCGAACCAACAGAACTCACATCCGATCCCTCTAACTACATAGTCAACATCCGGTTGACCTTGCCACAACAAGCTTCCTTCTAAGAAGCTAAGTGCCTCATTTCCAGCTAAAACCAATCCAACTCTATTCGATCAACTCAAACACTGATATCAAATCATATAAGGATATAATATGGGGGAAACGGGGCGGTAACTCACGTGACGACGGGCCGGGTCATCACAATTTTGGTTCCGACGCCGGAAACAAGTCTTATATGTGTTAAGCGCTTTCTGTAAAATTTGGTCGAAATCAGACGTCGTTTGACGTGTTTCGGACCTAAATATCTAAAACTTGATGAAAAAGTGTTGATTTTGGGGTTTGATTCCTCGTTTATGATGTTATTTTGGCGATTTAATCGACGGTTAAGTTCGTAGTATGTTGTTGAGTTAGTGTGTGTGATTGGTTAGGAGCCTCGAGGGCTCGGGAGTATTTTCGGAGGTGTTCGGGGTAGTTTTGGACTTAGGGAGTTAGCAGATTTTCTGCAATTTTTACACAGGGATTTTCTTCATCGAGTTCGCATTAGTCCCCTCGCGTTCACGTAGCTCTGTGTCTTCCCCCTTCGCGTTCGCGTCTTGAACCTCGCGAACACATAAGCCAAATTTAGGGCCCCAGTAATTCCCTTCTTCGCTTTCGTGTTCTGGCCATCACGATCGTGACAGTTTGTTGTTTCCTCCATCGCGTTCGTGTCTCTTGATACGCGTTCGCGTAGGCCAACCTTGGACCCCAGCAATTTTACTTTTCGCGTTCGCAACCCTCACTCGCGAACGCGATGCTTCCAGTTCCCCCTGTTTCGCGAACACTACCCTTATGTCACGAACGCATAGAACAAATTCGTCCAGTGATTTTTAAAGTCTAAAAACAGACCCATTACGAGATTATTCCCATTCTTTCATAAAACTTGTCTTCTCCAAGCTCTAGGGGCGATTTTTGAAGCTCTTCTTCACCAAAGTCTTTGAGTAAGTAATTTCCCACGTAATTCCTTCACTCTTCTTCATTAATTACTGAAATCCTAGACCTAAATCATTAAATCAAAGTAGAAATTAAGGGTTTTGAGAATTTTGGGTGACTCAACCTCAATTTGATGTTGAATCTTAAAACAAATTGCATATTTGAACTCGTGGGGTTATGGGTGATTGGGTTTTGGTTTGAGCCTCGTGTTTGGACCATGTGGGCCCCGTGTCAAATTTTGGTATGTTTTGAAGAATGCTAGGAAATTCATATATTGTCTATGGGATGTTGCCATTGAGTCTCTATTGATATTATTGAATTAATTATGCCTAGATATCATTGTTTCGGAGTCGGATTGTAGAGGAAAGGCGGTATTTGAGGATTGATTGCTATTCTTTGGACCGAGGTAAGTGTTTGATCTAACTTTGGATTGAGGGAATAGGATTAGAGTATTATTTGCTAATTGATAAATGTTGAGTATGGTGTATAGGCATGGTGACGAGTATCTATACACCGGTGTCTAGCATGACCGTGAGTCCTTATTTGTGCTTATTTGGGATTCGGTAGTGACTCTTCCTTGTTAATTGATGGTTTCTATATGATATGAAGTGAATGAGAAGGAAATATGATATGTAAACTCCTTGGAGTGTTGGCTCAATTTTTGACTTGATTATAAAGTAAGAAATGAGCGTAATAGAAAGAGATGTGATTGTTCCCTTGCCGGGATTTAGCTGTTTTGCTTTGTTCTCCCTTGCCAGGATATTTAATGTTGTTTGTCTATCCCCTCGCCCCATTTGGTTGTGATTTTTGTTTGGGTGAGGAAGAGTGATTATGCACGAAGGGTCATTCCGTGCTATGTTTTGAATATTTATGCACGAAGGATCATTCCGTGCCATGTTTTGATTATTATTGCACGAAGGAACATTCTGTGCCATGTTTTGATTATTATTGCACGAAGGAACATTCTGTGCCATGTTTTGATTATTAATGCACGGAGGGACATTACGTGCCATGTTTGGATTATTATTGCACGAAGGAACATTCCGTGCCATGTTTTGATTATTATTGCATGAAGGATCATTTCGTGCCATGTTTTGATTATTATTGCACGAAGGAACATTCTGTGCCATGTTTTGATTATTATTGCACGAAGGAACATTCCGTGCATGTTTTGATTATTAATGCACGAAGGGACATTCCGTGCCATATTTTTATTATTAATGCACGAAGGGACATTCCGTGCCATGTTTGAGTTATTACTCTGGTTGACCTTTTATTTGTACCATTTTATTCCTTATTTATTGACCTTGTATTCTAAACTGCTACATCCCCTGCGACATGCTACCTTCCCTCTTGACTTGTTAAATTTTTGTATTCTCTTCTATTTGCGTGCGTGTGTGTGTGTGTGTGTGTATATATATATATTTGAATTGCACAGGTTTGTTTGGTAGTCCGGTCTAGCCTCATCACTACTTCGCTGGGGTTAGGCCAGGCACTTACCAGCACATGGGGTCGATTGTGATAATGCTACACTCTTGTGACGATCCGACCCGTCGTCTCATATGTTACTGCCCCGTTTTCCCCGTTTATTACTTCTTCATGTTTCATTATCGGCATTTGGTGATTTAGAGTCGAATCGATTTGGTTTTGCTAGGAAATGAGACATTTAGTCTCTTTAAGGAAGGCTTATACTGGAAAAGTCAACCGGATGTTGACTATTGAGTTAGAGGGCTCGGATGTGAATTCCGGTGATTCGGTTAGATTTTGGGGGTGATATTTGACTTAGGAGTGCGATCGGAATTGATTTTGGAGGTCCGATGTAGAATTAAGCTTGAATTGGCGAAGTTAGTATTTTGACGAATTCCGATTGGTAGGTGAGATTTTGATCCGGGGGTCAGAATGGAATTCCAAGAGTTGTACTAGTTTTGTTAAGTGATTTTG
This sequence comes from Nicotiana glauca, assembly GCA_026770625.1. NCBI lineage: Eukaryota > Viridiplantae > Streptophyta > Magnoliopsida > Solanales > Solanaceae > Nicotiana > Nicotiana glauca. The sequence continues at coordinate 16,678 of MU667765.1, forward strand.
GATATGGGTGCAAAATTTTAGGTCATTCAGAGGTGTTTTGGTTGGGTTTTTTATCAAATGCGTATTTCGGAAGTTTTGATGAAACTTAGGCTTGAATCTGAGGTGATTTGATGGTTTTAGCGTTGTTTGATGTGTTTTGAAGATTGGATCAAGTTTGAATAACATTTTAGGATGGGTTGGTGATTTTGGTTGAGGTCCCGGGGGCCTCGGGATGATTTCGGGTGGTCAAACTGACCATTTTTGGACTTATAGTATTGGAGGTTTTCAACTGTGTTATTGCAGAAGAGTTGTTCATCGCGTTCGCGTGGGGTGTGTCACGAACACGTAGAGTAAATTGGAGAGGCCTGTAAAATGGTCTTCGCGTTCGCGTAGCTCAGGGTCGAGTTTGCGTTGTTCTGTGGAGTATACCATTGCGTTCGCGTAGAAGGGGCCCTGGGGCCCTGCAAAGTTGTTCATCGCGATCACGATGTAGGGGCCGCATTCGCGCAGGTAAGGGAACCTGTGCATCGCGTTCCCGTATTTGGAGGATTTAAGTCATCGCGTCCACGTACTAGAAAACACGTTCGAGTAAGGTAAATTTGTGGTCAACATTATTTGGTCATCGCGAACGCGTGGGTCTTGGACCACGTTCGCGTAGTGTAAGGCACCTGGGCAGAAGGGTTTTAATTGATTATTTCATCCGCGAGCCTATTCATTTTTCCTCTATTGTTGACCACCTTAAGAGATTTTTGGTATAAATTGAAGAGGATTTTGACGGGAATTGATTGGAGGTAAGTCTCGTAACCTGGAAACGTCATTTTATCGAAGAATCAACCTTTAATTCTTGGAAAATTGGGTAAAAATTGGAAGAACTAGGGCTTGGATTTTGAAATGAAAATTTGGTATTTGAAAGGGCATTTGAACTCCGATTTTGGTAAATTTGATATGTTTGACTCGTGGGGAGACGAGGAATCTGGTGATGTGAATTTTTCGAGAAGTGGGCCTGGGGCTCGGGTTTTGCCAACTTCGTGATTTTCGATGTTTTTCGAGTCTTTTCGATTAGGTTGTGTTCCATTAGCCTATTGTAACATATTCCTTGTGGTTTTGATTAGATTCGGCACGCGAGGAGGTCGATTCAAGGGGAAAAGGCATAGCGAGCTAGATTTTGGGCCGGCTTGAGGTGAGTAATAAATGTAGATGATGACTTGAGGGTTTGAAACCCCAGAATATCACATTGTGACGCTACATTGAGGTGAGACGCGTACTCTATGACGAGTGCAGGGTCGTTTGTGATTAGGAATAGTGACTTAGTCCATCCCGAGTGATGTTCATACTGTGTTCTTGACTAGAAATTGTCTAGTAATCATCCTACTTGGATTTTATGGATATACTTGGGCTTTGTGCCGATCATTTGCATCCTTCAGGGATTAGTATCACTGTTTCCATATCACTTGGCATGTTAAATGATTTCACTCCCGAGTTTAAACACTGTTTTGAAATGTTCAGCCATATTTCTAAGAATTGAAACTTAATCTACATTTTTATGACATTGTGAGCTGAGAGCTATTATTCTAATATTACCCGAATGGTTTACGTGCATATTCTGGACTGAGTATGGATTGGGCTGCACGCCGCAGCGATGTTACACTGATATATTGCCTGGGCTGTAGGAGCCCCTCCGGAGTTTGAACCCCCGCAGTGAGTGCGAGTACCCAAATAGATCGGGCTGCGCGCCGCAACGGTCATATGTATTGCATTGCATTCATACATTGTCATTTATCTGATTTACCTATCATTGAATTGCTGCTATTTCAATGTTAAATGTGCTGAATTGTCAGCTATAGCTTTACATTGTAATATTTTGCGATTCCTTACCTTCACTCGTTATATATGTGTATTACTCACTTTACTCCCTGCACCACATGTGCAGATACAGGTGTCCTGGAGGCTCAGTAGAGTTATTGGCTGCTTTCAGATTCATCCCGGAGTTATCGAGGTAGCTGTCTGGCGTCCGCAGAACCCGACTTCTCCCCTATCCCTTTGTTTTTCTGCATCCTAGACTTTCTTCTGTTTAGATTTTGCTACTCAGTTATACGTAGAGGCTCTAGGCTCGTGACCCCAGATCTATTGGGAGTTGTATTGACAGCTGTTATGGTTTCCGTACTATTTCTATCTACTATCACTAGTTGGAACTGTATTATCTAATAGTTTAACTCTACTAAATGGTAACGGGTTGTGTATTTGGAATTGGGAGTATTTGAATGGTCGGGCTTGCCTAGCAATTGTGTTGGGCGCCATCATGACCGGTATTGGGGTCGTGACAACTCTGTGCAACTTTTTGCACAGATCCAGGTGTTGGAGCAGCATTTGAGTAGCAGTAGCATTCTGGGAGCGAGTTTCCAGTCCAGGGACATTCGAGGTAGCCTTGCTGACGTACACAGGCCCGGAGTCCTTTCTATTTTATTTAGTTTTTATCGTTGTACCGTAGCAGACAGTTTTATGTTTCATTCAAACCTTGTATTTAGTATTCTCTAGACGTTCGTGAGTACTGTGACACCAATCTTGGGTAGAGGATTGTTAAACTTCCGCATCTCTTTTAGTAAATTTTATTTGAGACTTCCGCTTTATTGTTAAATGCTTCATTATTGTTAATTCTATCGATGTTCATTAAAAGAGGTAATCGATAATTAGCTTGCCTAACTCCCATTAGTAGGTGACATTACGACTCCCGAGGATGGGTAATCCGGGTCGTGACAAGTTGGTATCAGAGCACTAGGTTATATAGGTCTCACAACTCACAGACAAACTCGGTAGAGTCTGAGGGATCGGTACAGAGACGTCTGTATTTATCCCCCCAGAGGCTGCATAGTTAGTAAAGCTTCACATTTGTTCTTTCTTGTCGTGCGCTTCTATTTTTCAAGTACCGATTGAATTTCTATTCTGTTCCTCCACAGATGACGAGAAAATGTGCTTCTTCTTCTACCGTGCATCCGTCCGAGACCCCAGCAACAGCTCCAGTAGCGGAGCCTCAGGTTGATTTGAAGGAGGAGGTTCCAGCCCCAGTAGTCCCGGCGGGCCCAGCTCAGGTCCCAGAGGGGTTCATTGCTATCCCAGTTCTTCAGGATGCTCTAGTTCGATTAGTAGGCTTCATAGAGAGTGTCATTAAAGCGGGTTTGCTTCTAGGAGTTCAGCCAGCGGTGGCAGATCAGCCAGGTACAGTGGCTCAGTCTGGGAGTGAGATCGCTTTTTAGGAGGTGGTCAATATGTATCGTAGAGTTGAGATGGCTCTGCCATAGGGAGGTGGTCATGGGTCGGATAAAAGGCCCCGTCATGCAGGCAGATTCAGTGGTACCTCGTCAAGAGGTAGAGGTTCTTATGGTAGAGGCCATCCTCCCATGCCTTTTCAGCCAGCTCTCCAGGTCACTCATGGCACTTCAGGCGGTCGTACAATTCGACAGGGTCAGCCTCAGTTCCCTCAGCTGCAATGTTCGTGTAGATGTTATGAGTGTGGTAAGTATGGCCATAACAGGAGGGTTTGCCCGAGGTTGAGGGTGCTCAGCTGCAACATACGAGGTCTTGTCATGCTTGTGGTGATCCGAGGCACATTGTCAGATATTGCCCTCGAGTTCATGGCAACTTCCAGCATCAGAGTTCTCGTGCTATGATTCAGGCACCGGAGGTTCCACAGCCTGCCCAGCCAGCTAGAGGCAGTGGCAGAGGTGTTAGAGGTGGAGGTAGAGGTCTTAGAGGTAGAGTTTAGGTCGCCAGAGGTAGAGGCCAGCCAGCAGCCAGGCCAGAGGCTGAGTCTTCAGGTGCAGAAATTACAGGTACCATTCTGATTTATGTTAGAGATGCTTCAGTGCTATTTTACCTTTGGTCTACGCGTTCGTATGTGTCGTCCTATTTTGCACCCTACCTGGTTATTCCTAGTGATACCTTGGGTATTCCTATTTATGTATCTACACCGGTGGATGATTCTATAGTGGTTGATCGAGTTCATCGTTCCTGTGTGGTAGTGTTTGAGGGTCTTGAGACCCGTGTTAATTTATTGCTCTTAGACATGGTGGATTTCGACGTCATATTAGGGGTGAATTGGTTGTCTTCTTATCATTCTATCTTGGATTGTCACGCCAAGACCGTGACCTTGGCTTTGCCAGATTTGCTCCGATTAGAGTAGAGAGGGACCTCAGGTCATGCCACCCGCAGTGTTATTTCATATATGAAGGCTCGACGCATGGTCGATGAGGGGTGTTTAGCTTACCTGGCGTATGTTCGCGATTCTAGCACAGAGGTTCCTTCTATTGATTCTGTTCCTATTATTCGGGAGTTCCCCGAGATTTTCCCTTCTGACCTGCCGGGTATGCCGCCCGACAAGGATATTGATTTCTGTATTGATTTGGCCCCAGGCACGCAGCCCATTTCTATTCTACCGTATCGCATGGCTCGCCAGAGTTGAATGAGTTAAAGGACCAATTGCAAGATTTGCTAGAGAAGGGTTTTATCAGGCCTAGTGTTTCTCCTTAGGGTGCGCCGGTGTTATTTGTAAAGAAAAAGGATGGATCGATGAGGATGTGCATTGATTACCGACAATTGAACAAAGTGATGATTAAGAACAAGTATCCACTACCGAGGATTGATGATTTGTTTGACCAGCTTCAGGGTGCGAAGGTGTTTTCAAAGATAAAATTGAGATTTGGCTACCATCAGCTGAGGATTAGGGTGTCTGATGTCCCTAAGACAGCGTTCCGCACTCGATATAGGCATTATGAGTTTTTGGTCATGTCATTTAGGTTGACCAATGCCCCGGAAGTATTTATGGAGTTGATGAACTGAGTGTTCAGGCCGTATTTGGACTTGTTCGTGATAATCTTTATTGACGATATTCTAGTGTACTCCCGCAGCCAGGGGGAGCACAAACATCATCTCAGAGTGGTTCTTCAGACTCTAAAGGATAGTCAGTTATATGCTAAGTTTCCAAAGTGCGAGCTTTGGTTGAGTTCGATTGCATTTCTGGGTCGCGTTGTATCAGCAGAGGGTATTCAGGTGGACCCGAAGAAGATTGAGGCAGTCAAGAACTGGCCTCGACTAGCATCAACTACAGAGATTCGGAGTTTCTTGGGGTTAGCAGGCAACTACCACCGGTTCGTGGAGGGTTTTTCATCTATTGCAGCCCCGATGACCAGATTGATCCAGAAGGGTGCCTAGTTCAGATGGTCAGATCAGTGTGAGGTGAGCTTTCAGAAGCTCAAGACAGCTCTGACTACGGCACCGATATTGGTTTTGCCCACAGGTTCAGGGCCTTATATAGTTTATTGTGATGCTTCCCGTATTGGTCTTGGTGCAGTATTGATGCAGGATGGAAGAGTCATTGCTTATGCTTCGAGGTAGTTGAAGATCCACGAGAAGAATTATCTGGTTCATGATCTAGAGCTGGTAGCCATTGTTCATGCTTTAAAGATTTGGAGGCAAAAGGAGTTTGAATTTGAGGCAAAAGGAGTTGAATTTGAGGCAGAGGAGATGGTTGGAGTTCTTGAAAGATTATTATGTCACTATTTTGTATCAGCCTGGGAGAGCCAATGTGGGGGCCGATGCATTGAGTAGGAAGTCCGCTAGCATGAGTAGTCTTGCTTATATCCCGGTCAGCCAGAGACCGCTTGCTTGGGATATTTAGGCCTTGGCCAATCGGTTTGTGAGATTGGACATTTCTGAGCCTAGCAGAGTGTTAGCTTGCACGGTCACTCGTTCTTCATTATTGGAGCGTATCCGTGATCGGCAACTTAATGATCCCCATTTATATGTCCTAAGAGACACGGTGCAGCGTGGAGGTGCCACGAAGATGACCTTAGATGATGATGGTGTTTTGAGATTGCAGGGGCGAGTTTGTGCGCCCAATGTCGATGGGATTTGAGAGTTGATCTTAGCGAAGGCCCATAGTTTTCGGTATTCTATTCACCCGGGCGCCGCGAAGATGTACCAGGACTTGCGGCAGTATTATTGGTGGCGTAGGATGAAGAAAGATATTGTTGCATATGTGGCTCGATGTTTGAACTGTCACAGATCAAGTATGAGCATCAGAGGCCTGGTGGTTTGTTTCAGAGGATTGAGATTCCCAAGTGGAAGTGGGAGAGGATTACCATGGATTTTGTTACTGGACTTCCGATGACTCGGAAGAAGTTTGATGCTATTTGGGTCATTTTTGATAGGCTGACCAAGTCAGCGCATTTTATTTCTGTTGCAGTCACTTATTCATCGGAGAGGTTAGCTGATATCTACATTCGAGAGATTGTTTTCCTTTATGGGGTGCCGACATCTATCATTTCGGATTGGGGTACGCAATTTACCTTGCGCTTCTGGAGAGCAGTTCAGCAAGAGTTGGGCGCCCAAGTTCAGTTGAGTACAGCGTTCCATCCTCAGACGGACGGCCAGTCCGAGAGGACTATTCAGATATTGGAGGATATGCTCCGAGCCTGTGTCATTGATTTTGGAGGACCAGTTTTTGCCTTTAGCAGAGTTCGCCTACAACAATAGCTACCAGTCCAACATTCAGATGGCTCCATATGAGGCGTTGTATGGTAGGCAATGTCGGTCTCCAGTCGGCTGGTTTGAGCCGGGAGAGGCTCAGTTATTGGGTACAGATTTAGTTCAGGAGACCTTGGATAAGTTCAAGATCATTCAAGACAGGGCTTCGTTCGGCTCAGTTGCGGCAAAAGAGTTATGCGGATCGTAAGGTTCGAGATGTAGCTTTTCATGGTTGTTGAGCGGGTCTTGCTCCGAGTGTCGACCGTGAAGGGCTTGATGATATTTGGGAAGAAGGGCAAGCTTAGCCCTAGATTCATTGGCCCATTTGAGATTCTCGATCGTGTGGGGGAGGTGGCTTACAGACTTGCCTTGCTGCCCAGCTTGTCAGCCGTGCATCCAGTGTTTCATGTGTCCATGCTTCGGAGGTATCACGACGATCCAGCCCACGTGTTGGACAAGGATCTGTCTTACGAGGAGGAGCCGATAGCCATTCAGACCGGCAGGTTCAACAGTTGAGGTCGAAGATTTTTCCTTCAGTGCGTGTCCAGTGGAGAGGTCAGCCTCCTGAGGCCTCGACCTGGGAGTCCGAGTCTGATATGCGGAGCCGCTATCCTCGTCTATTTCCCGACTCAGGTACTTCTTTCTTTTGTCCGTTCAAGGACGAACGGTTGTTTTAGAGGTGGAGAATGTGACGACCCAAAGGAGTCATCACCCGTTTTCTCTTTCATTCCGCACTTTCGAGGCCTTGAAAACCTCATTTTTACTTGCCTCGATTCACATGCACAGTCCGGGCGCGTAGCCGGAAAGATTACATGCTAAATTCTGTGAAAAATTTCAAAATATGGTTTTAAAAAAATTAAAGTTGACTTCGGTCAACATATTTGGTAAACGGACCCGGACTCGTGATTTGACGGTCCCGAAAGGTCCGTAGAAAAATATGGGACTCGGGCATATGCCCGGAGTCAAAATCTGAGGTCTAGAGCCCGAGAAAAGAATTTTTCAGTGAAATTGTTTTTCTGAAATTATTAAGGAAAATGGAAATAAAAATTAATTAAAAGACTATGGTATCGGGCTCGTATTTTAGTTCTGATGCCTGGAACAAGTCTTATATATGTGTTAAGCGCTTTCTGTAAAGTTTGGTCGAAATCGGACGTCGTTTGACGTGTTTCGAACCTAAATATCTAAAATTTAAAGTTTATGAAGTTTGATGAAAAAGTGTTGATTTTGAGATTTGATTCCTCGTTTATGATGTTATTTTGGCGATTTGATCGCACGGTTAAGTTTGTAGGATGTTGTTGAGTTAGTGTGTGTGATTGGTTAGGAGCTCTGAGGGCTCGGGAGTATTTTCGGAGGTGTTCGGGGTAGTTTTGGAATTAGGGAGTTAGCAGATTTTCTGCAATTTTTACACAGGGATTTTTTTCATCGCGTTCGCATTAGTCCCCTCGCGTTTACGTAGCTCTGTGTCTTCCCCCTTCGTTTGAACCTCGCGAATGCGTAAGCCAAATTCAGGGCCCCAGTAATTCCCTTCTTTGCGTTCGCATTCTGGCCATCGCGATCGCGAGGGTTTGCTGTTTCCTCCATCGCGTTCGCGTTTCTTGATACGCATTCACATAGGCCAACCTTGGAGCCCAGCAGTTTTACTCTTTGTGTTTGCAGCCCTCACTCCCGAACGCGATGCTTCCTGTTCCCCCTGTTTCGTGAACGCGACCCTTATGTCGCGTACGCATAGAACAAATTTGTCCAGTGATTTTTAAAGTCTAAAAATAGACCCATTACGGGATCATTCCCATTCTTTCATAAAACTTGTCTTCTCCAAGCTCTAGCGGCGATTTTTGAAGCTCTTCTTTACCAAAGTCTTTGGGTAAGTAATTTCCCACCTAATTCCTTCACTCTTCTTCACTAATTACTGAAATCCTAGACTTAAATCATGAAATCAAAGTAGAAATTAAGGGTTTTGGGTAGAGTTAGGGTTTTGAGAATTTTTTGTGATTCAACCTTAATTTGGGGTCGAATCTTAAAACAAATTGCATATTTGAACTCGTGGGGTTATGGATGATTGGGTTTTGGTCTGAGCCTCGTTTTTGGACCATGTGGGCCCGGTGTCAAATTTTGGTATTTTTGGAAGAATGTTAGGAAATTCATATCTAGGCTATGGGATGTTGCCATTGAGTCTTTATTGATATTATTGAATTAATTATGCCTAGATATCATTGTTTCGGAGTCAGATTGTAGAGGAAAGGCAGTATTTGAGGATTGATTGCTATTCTTTGAGCCGAGGTAAGTGTTTGATCTAACTTTGGCTTGAGGGAATAGGATTAGAGTACTATTTGCTAATTGCTAAATGTTGAGTACGGTGTATAGTGCATGGTGACAAGTATCTATACACCGGGGTCTAGCATGACCGTGAGTCCTTATTTGTGCTTATTTGGGATTCAGTAGTGACTCTTCCTTGTTAATTGATGGTTTCTATATGATATGAAGAGAATGAGAAGGAAATATGATTTGTAAACTCCTTGGAGTGTTGGATCGATTTTTGACTTGATTATAAAGTAAGAAATGAACGTAATAGAAAGAGATGTGATTATTCCCTTGTCGGGATTTAGCTATTTTGCTTTGTTCTCCCTTGTCGGGATATTTAATGTTGTTTGTCTATCCCCTCGCCCCGTTTGGTTGTGATTGTTGTTTGGGTGAGGAAGAGTGATTATGCACGAAGGGTCATTCCGTGCCATGTTTTGAATATTTATGCACGAAGGGTCATTCCGTGCCATGTTTTGA